>VZRO01005235.1:969520-986107 GCA_013397915.1 Daphoenositta chrysoptera | reverse complement strand
AGGATCAGACTTTCCCTCTCCAAGGTCAAACCTGCCATTCCCAGTGTCACACCTGCCGTCCCCAGCGTCCCATCTCCCATCCCAAGGGTCACACCCGATCCCCAGTGCCGGAGCTGATCCCCAGTGTCACACCTGCCGTCCCCAGTGTCCCACGTGCCATCCCCGGGATCAGAGCCCGTATCTTGGCACCACAGCAGGTTCCTGCCAGCCGGCTGCAGGAGGTTGGGGAATGCTGCGTGCGGCCGCACGGGCACGGCGCTGCTGTCAGAGGCAGCTGGAGGGAGAGGGGATGGATGGGCCGAGCTCTTCCCGCAGCTCGCAGGCGGCGGGCAGCCCCCGGGGCAGGGTCCCGCGGAGCGCCCGGCACGGCCCCAGCCGCGCCCGAACGAGCCGGTGATCTCACGTGAATGAGCTCAGAGCTGGCTGCGTCCTGCCAGGATTTACATGGGAGGCTCCAGAGAGTCTGTGTGTACTCACAAGCCTCCCGCCGAGAGCCACAGCTCTCCCCGAGGGGAGGAGGAGCGGGGCTCCCTTTCCTGCTTCCCCACCCTGCCCTGCCAGCTCCGGCTCCTGGCAGCCCGCCCGCTCCGGGCGGCCCACGCTGCTTCCCGGGCGGCTGCGGGAGCCGGGACAGGGAGATCCAGGCCCCTGGACCCCTCGCTGCTGCGCCCCTGCGCCCCTGACCCCCGCACTCCTGCTCCCCTGCGATCCCATGGCCCTGCACTCCCGCATCCCTGTGCCTCTGGATCCACCTGGCTCTGCATCCCTACATTTCTGCATCCCTGCATCCTCGGTCCTGCAGCCACGCAGCCCTACACTCTTGTACGCCTGCACTCCTGTATCCCTGTGCCACTGCATCCCTGAATCCACATCCCGCTGAATCCCGACATTTCTGTGCCACTGCATCCCTGAATCCACATCCCGCTGAATCCCGACATTTCTGTGCCACTGCATCCCTGAATCCACATCCCACTGAATCCCGACATTTCTGTGCCACTGCATCCCTGAATCCACATCCCGCTGAATCCCGACATTTCTGTGCCACTGCATCCCTGTATCCGTGTCCCCCTGAATCCCTACATTCCTGTGCCACTGCATCCCTGTATCCGTGTCCCACTGAATCCCTACATTTCTGTGACACTGCATCCCTGAATCCTGTCTCCCCTCTAATCCCCTGCATCCCCACACCCTGCACATCTGCACCCCTGCACTCGTTCTTCCCACCACCCCTGTGCCCCTGCATCCCTGTGCCCCTGCATCCCTGCCTCCCCGAATCCTGTAATCCCCCGCATCCCCTCACCCTACACCCCCACATTCCCTGCCATCCCAGCACCCCAATACCACCGCATCCCTCAATCCCTGCATCCCCACATCCCCACGCCCCAGCCCCCCTGCGTCCCACACCCCATCCCCACCCCCAGGACCCAGGCGGGGATCCCAGAGTCCCACAGAGCACGAGGCTCTGTAATCCTCCCATTTAGGAGGGTCACGGCTCCCCGATTCCCACTCCATCCATGTCCCACTGCAGCTTTTGGGGATGCAGCCTCGTGGTGCCGCTGCTTTTCCAGCCCCGCCGGCTCCCTGCGCGGAGCAGGACGGGCTGAAAGGCAGAAGAGGAAAGTGGAGAAATCAGTTTTATCTCTCAGCAATCACCAAGAGGGATAAACGGAACATCCTGAGCAGTTGCAGCGCTGCTTTTGTGGGGCTGGTAATTTGTGACAGTGAAGATCACTGGAAATATCTTAATTAATGTTTATTTTGATGGCTGTGTAGGTTTGGGGTGACGTGTCCCTGAGTCTGGAATGGGGAGGGGGGCAGGGTGGCAGGGGAAAAAAAAAGCAGATTTTTTTTTGACTTGCTGCCCAGAACCACAAAAATGCCTTTTAAAGCCTCCCTCCCTCGCCCGAACAGGCTCGTCGGGAGCAGAGCAGAGCTCATGGAAAGAGGAGAGATAGAGAGATAGAGACTCAGAGGAAGGAGGTGAGGGGCAAAGACATGGGAAGGAGACAGACAAACACACACGGAGCAATTTGCATGGTTTATGAGTCTTTGATTCCAGCCTATTTACAACCTGGGCGCTCACACCCCGGTGGGAAGTTGGGAGATTACTGTACTTACCCTCGATTTCGCTTCACATCTTTATCGAGGCATCTCTCTCGCCTCCAGCCAGACTTTAACGAGCTGCAGCTACGGCAGGGACCGGCCCCGTGCGGCCGAGCCCCTTCCCCGCCTGCTCCCGCAGCCGTTCCCAGCTCCGGCTGCCATTCCCGGCTCCAGCTGCCATTCCCGGCTCCCCAGGGACACCCCCGAGAGCCCGGGGACACCCTGGTGGTCCAAGGGACCCCTCTGTGGGCCAAGGGACAGCCCTGAGAGCCAAGGGACGTCCCTGCTCTCCTGGTTTTTTCCCAGCTTCAGGCATGAGCAAAAGCATTTCTGGGGTCAGACCAGGCAGTTTTGGGTTCAGAGCATTTGGATCCAGAGGTGCAGGAGCTCCTGCCCTGCCAGCATCCCATTCTCCCATTTCCTTCTCGTCTCCCGTCCCATTCTTCTCATATTGCTTTCCCGTTTACCACCCTATTCTTCTCCCCCTTTTTTTGCCATTTTCCTCCTCTTTGAGCCATTTTCCTCCCGCATTTCCACCGAAAAACCTGAGTTCCAGGGAAAGAGGGTGGCTGGTGGGATTATCGGATGCAGCGGAAAGAAACACGTGACCCACGGCTTTTTGTTCCTTCGATATTTGAAATCCCAACATCCATACCCAGAGCAACTTCCAGAAACCTCGTTGGGGGAAAGGTCTTTTCCCCCAAGGAAAGATGAGGCAATCTGGGGCAAATTCCGAGCCCTGGGTGAATCCTTCATCCCACCAAGAGCCCCCGGACACGCCAAGAGCCACCGGCTGGTGCTGGGCTCCTCAGCACCCTCTTCCCACCTCCCGCCGTGATCCCAATCAGCTCCATGGAGACACTACGAGCCCCTCTCCTGAAGCCCATTCCAGGGCATTTCCTTGGGATGAACCCCACGATCTGCCTCCATCACTCAGGGCGAACCTGGGATTCATCCCCCGTTCCCCGACCCCCGAGCACGCCAAGGGGAGATCAAGGGAAGTTTTCCCGCAGTGTCTTGGCTCCTTTTCGCTGTTGGATTTCCCCCAGGAGCTCGGGATGGTTTTTTCGCTGGCAGTTCGACACCCACACGCCGGGGCCGTGCCAGGGGGGGCAGGGGCAGCTCTCCCTGCCTGGCAGGGGGGTCGTGCCCGGGCTGGGCCTGGGGAGCCGCTCCCTGCCTTGGCTGCGACCCCCGGCACCGTTTCCATTCCATAATTGGGCAAATCTTTTCCTATCAGATCTCAGCGCAAGTGCCTACAAGCCTTCCCCGAATAATAAGGAATATTCAAGGAAAACCTGGTGCTTTTTCTCATCTCCTTTCTGCCAGGAATCTGGTTTTTTGGGGTAGCGGCTGGAGCACAGGCACGGGCAGCTCCCGCATGACTATTCATGGGCAATCTTCGGGGATTTGCTTAAACTCAAAGCAGATTTGGAGGAAAAATAGGAAACCTGGAAGCCTTTGCTGACGACTCCTTGCAGTAACTCCGCTCAGCACCACGGGAAGCCTCTCCGCTCCCTCCTTCAGCTTGTTTTTATTGAGGTGTTTTTCTCTTCCTCCCCCTGACGTTATTTAAACCTTGTTCTTTAATAAGTCTACAACTAAAAGCAATTAAGGAGCTCAGTGAGCAGCATCCATTTCGGCGCTGCCTCCAAGGCATGTCCAGCCCCGATAAGCCCTGCCTGGAGGCACGGAGAGCATCGGGAGAGCACTGGGAGAGCACTGGGAGAGCATCGGGAGCCCCATGGATGCCGGCTCTGTGAAACCTTTCACTGTGGGGGCACAGGGGGTCCCTGCCGCCCCCATCCCGAGCCATCCCATCCTTCCAGGTGCTCCCAAGCCTTTTCCTCAGAGCGTGGATGGTTTTTTGTGGGCCCTGCCCGCACGCCCTTTCACCTAAAGGTGTTGCTACACTGATAAACGATGCTTAAAATAAAATAAAGAGAGAAAACGCGTGTTTTCCTGTTCTGGGAGCAACAGATCAAAGCAGTTCTGAGGCAGATGATAATTCCTGGCAGTAACCACCCACAGGAGCTACGGGGGATGGAGGGGTCCTCAGAGAGATGAGCTCAGAAATGCAGGTGACAGACACAGAGAGGGCTCTGGCCATTCAAAGGGACATCGAGCTTTGCCTTCGGGGTGGCACAAACCAAACCCACACTGTCCAAAAGTCCCCGGCCCCATCCTCCCCCTGCCAAAGCCTCGGTGCCTCCATGGGCAGCAGCCACAGCCACAGCCGGTGCCCACACGGCCTCGGCAGCCCACGGAAAGCCCTTCCAGCCAGAACTCCTTCCCATTCTCCCTGACAAAGGGCTCCTGCTTCCAGCTCAGGAGCAACAAACACAGAGGCAGGCGAGGTAACCTCTTCCCACAGCATTTTAATGAAGAAAACACCCACGGAGATGCAAACGCGGCCACAGCTCGCTGCCTGCCCATCCTCCTTCCACCTGGACCCATCCTCCTTCCACCTGGGCCTGTCCTCCTTCCACCTGGGACTGTCCTCCTTCCACCTGGACCCATCCTCCTTCCACCAGGGCCCATCCTCCTTCCACCTGGGCCTGTCCTCCTTCCAGCTGGGCCTGTCCTTCTTCCACCTGGACCCATCCTCCTTCCACCTTGGCTTGTCCTCCTTCCACCTGGACCCATCCTCCTTCCACCTGGACCCATCCTCCTTCCACCTGGGCTCATCTCCTTCCACCTGGACCCATCCTCCTTCCACCTGGGCTCATCTCCTTCCACCTGGGCTCGTCTCCTTCCACCTGGGCTCATCCTCCTTCCACCTGGACCCGTCCTCCTTCCACCTGGGCCTGTCCTCCTTCCACCTGGGCTCGCCCTCCTTCCAGCTGGGATCCTGCAGGGATGCAGTGAACCACCCGCTGCCTCTGCCCCAGCATCCCGGGCTGGATTGGCCAGAAAGGGCATCCCAAATCTCAGGCATGGGATGCTCAGGGCACGGGGCACTGCCGAGGGTGGGCAGCGGGCACGGCCCGGAGGGGAACGGGCAGCAGCGCCCAGGAGGAGGGGAGGGAATCTGCACGAATTAGCAGGAGGTGATTTTAGCCTCCTCTTCTAACGCCCCGCACGCTGCCCCGAGAGGCGAACGGCAAAGAGGGGCGGGTTTGGTCCTTCAGGAGTGAGGGCAGAGTGGAGACTGCCCCGAGGGCAGCACATCCCTGATTCCCAGGAGGTCCCTGGTGGGGACGAGCCAATGCCAAGCTTCCAGCACCAGGGCTGGGCACACCCGGCAGGAGCAGCCCCTGGCTGGAGCCTGCTCGGCCCCAGGGACCCCAGAGCCCCCCGAGGCCTGGGCTGATCCCCAGAGTGGGAAGTAGGGAGGGGGGAATTCTGTCCTGCTCAGGTGAGACCCCACCTGCAGAGCTGCCTCCAGCCCTGGGGCCAACATCTGGAGGATGTGGAGCTGCTGGGGAGACTCCTGAGGAGGCCACGGAGCTTCTCCGAGGGCTGGAACCCCTCTGGAGCCAGGCTGGGAGAGCTGGGGGTGTTCAGCTGGAGAAGAGAAGGCTCCAAGGAAACCTCAGAGCCCCTTCCAGGGCCTAAAGGCTGCCCAGAGAAGCTGTGGCTGCCCCTGGATCCCTGGAAGTGTCCCAGGCCAGGTTGGATGGGGCTTGGAGCAACCTGGGATAAGTGGAAGGTGTCCCTGCCCCTGTCAGGGAGTGAGACAAGATGGAATTTGTGGTGACTTCCAACCCAGACCACGCTGTGATTCCGTGATTATTTCCCGTGTGGCTCCAGCTCCCAGATGTAGACCTGGCTGCAAGGAGTGTAAACAGGAGGTGGGGAAGGTGCTGCCTCTGGTGTGATCCTGCTGATCCCTGGGAACCACCGGCATCTTCCCACACCTCCCTTGGCCTCGGGAGCCCAGCACAGCTCACCCACCACCTCTCCAGACGGGTTTGTCTGACTCGTCCTCAAATCCAGCCAGCAGCTCCAAGTATTGTCCATAAAAAAAGCTTAAAAAGAACCCAAAAATGATTTATTGAAACATTCCCATTTTCACTGGAAACACAAAGGGATGATCCTCCCAGAAATGTGGTTTGCAGCTGGGAATTTTTTAACCAAAAGTACGAAATGTGTGCAAAGGAGAGACAGTTTCGGGGGAAAAACCGAAAATGCAACTTGAGACCCCAAACATCTGTTGGAAAACCATTCCCAAAGTTCGGAAAGGCACTACCAGCAAACCCCACAGAGACTGCAAGCAGAGGGAAGGGCCACCAGCAAGTCAAGTCCTCCCAGGTGGACACGGTGCAGCATCCTCAGGACGGGCGTCATCTCCCCCTCTGTACTTTTGGGGTTTTTTGGAAAGGCCGGGCTGTGGGAGCGCTGCCCCGGACTCGGCAGAGCAGCCCAGACGGGTGAGGCTCGTGCCTGTCAAAACATTTCAGAACAATCGTCATAAAGCACGGCCAGATCAAAACAAGTTAAAACGGAGCCGCCAAGGTCTGGCCACCTCATAAACCACAGATAAAGCCAGCAAGGCCTCGCCAGAGCAGGTTTGATCTTCCTCCCTTCCTGTATCTCTTCCATAAACATTTTGGGGAGCCGCAGGAGAAGAGTCTTATTGATGAAGTCTGAAAACTAACATCCTATGGATGCTGGGAATTCTCCCACGCCTCATCCTCCCTGGCCGGGGCAGCGCCAACCCCGGCGGGTCCTGCTGGTCCTGCAGAGCCCGCCCCAAGGACTGCTCTGTTTACCTTAAACCAATTCCCATCGAACTCCTCACTCAAAAAGGGAGGAAAATGGGATCAAAAGAGGCCCTTGGGCCGCCCCCTTCCTCCCATCTGTCCGACCTTGCTGGGTGTTGGCCGAAGGAGCCGGGACCATCAGCAGCACCTCAAGAGCTTTTGTCAAGCCCAAGGAGCTTTTCCCAAATCCCTCTCCACCTTCTGCTGTTCTTGTGCTGCTGCATTGAGGGGCTGGAGCGTGTCCAGGGAAGGGAACGGAGCTGGGGAAGGGTCTGGAGCACCAGGAGAGGCTGAGGGAGCTGGAAAGGGGCTCAGCCTGGAGAAAAGGAGGCTCAGGGGGGCCCTTGTGGCTCTGCACAACTCCCTGACAGGAGGGGCAGCCGGGGGGGTCGGGCTCTGCTCCCAGGGAACAGGGACAGGAGCAGAGGGAACGGCCTCAGCCTGGGCCAGGGGAGGTTCAGTTGGATATCAGGGAAAATTTCTCATGGAAAGGGTTGTCCAGCCCTGGCACAGGAGTGGAATCCTCATCCCTGGAGGGGTTTAAAAACCATGTGGGTGTGGCACTCAGGGACACGGTCAGTGGTGGCCTTGGCACTGCTGGGGGATGTTTGGACTCCACGCTCCCAGGACTTCTGTGATTCTAAGGATCATCCCTCCTGCACCGGCAGCTGAAGATGTCCATGGATTTCCAGGTCCCTCAGCTCATGCACTGCCTGGAATAGAGACCTGCCAGGTCTCCAGTCTCAGGTGCTCCAGGAGAAAAGTGAGATGAGCACCGAGCCCTGGCAGTCCCAGGGCTGGTCTGTCCACACTGGCCATGCTGTAACATGAGCTTAATTAGAGTAATTGAGCTCCTGGAGGAGGCTTGGAGCAGAGAAGTTGCAATATTTGGGGTTTCTAAAAGGTCTCTGCAAGGTCACTCAGCCGAGGCTGGTGAGGCAAGAGCAGCCCGGGGATAAATGGGAATGTTAATCCCTGGGTAAGGATGGCAGGATTTGGGGAACAGCCTGTTTGTGCAGGAGAGAGGACTTTCAACAAGGTCCCACAGGAGTTTGGCCAGAAACCTCCTCTGGTTTCCCCCAGAATGATCCAGGAGAGGGAAGGGCACAGCCGAGCACTTGGGAGAGGCTCCAAATTACTGCTGGCACTGAGGAATTGCAGGGGAATGGAATGGTCGTATGGAACAGAGCAATAAAATGGCAGATGAACTTCCCTGCTCATAATTGCGGAGTAATGAACATGAAAAGCTTTTCCCCCCATCCGGACACGCGCGGCGGCTCCGTATCAGCAATTACTGGGATTTAACGAGATCTCGGAGACGCTGCTGAGCCCCTTTGAAGGCCTCCTTTCAATGATTAGCAAGAGTCAAAAAAGGCAAGTGGAATATTAAGAACTCTTGGAGCCAGGAAAGAGAACAAAAGAGGAAATGTCCTTTTTTTCCTTCATCTGTTGCCGCTCGGCTCCGACGGATCCACGCCAGGGAATGAGGGGATGGTGGGGGAAGGCATCACACTGATCCAGGGTTTGGGATAACACCTGTTGGAAAGAGTTAAAACGGACCAGGAAAAAGGGGACAAAGAGACAAATAAGTCTACAGAGGTTTGGAATGGGAAGATGGACGGCGTGATCCCCGGACGATGGATTTGATGCTTTTCCCACCAAGCGGCTCCATGGACCTGTGGGAATTGTCACCAGTGGAGGCTTCTCACCACCCTGGGATCGGATGTGCAGGGCCAGCTCTGCATCCATGAGGAAAACGGGATCAGCTCCAGGCAAATCCTGCTGGGCTTGGGCTGGAGAATAAAGAGGATCAGGGTGGGCAGCACATTCCAGTCCTTCACCTGGAACCTCCTGGGAAATTCCTGAAGGTTTCCAGGGATCCACAGCACACCAGTTCCTGTAGGGTTTTGTCCTGTGAATTTGGGGAGGGCGTGTTCCTCTCAAGTCCTTCAGACTTTCTCTCAACGCCAAGGCTTCCTAGGAATTTTCTGTGACTTGTGTCTAGAACATTTCCAGGAATGTTCAAGGGCTTCATAAGACTTCCCCAATCTGAAAAATTTCAAGGAATGCCCCAGAGCTTCCGTGACTTTCCTCCACCTAGAAACTTCTCCAGAATTTTCCATTTTTCCCATGAGTTTTCTCTCTTTCAGAAGTTTTCTGGCATTTCTGTATCGCCAGCCTGTCTAGGAGCATCCCAGTGAATTCCAAGACTCCCACAAGGGCTCTCAAGAAATTCCTCAGTCTAGGATATCGGAATGAAATTCTTCAAATACTTTTGAGTAACTTTTCCATCTAGAAAGCCTTGGCCAAGGACTTTTCTCAGAGTCTTCCACAGTTTTCTAGAAATTCCTCAGATGAGGAATTCTAGGAATTTCCCTCGTGAATTTTAAAAATTTCCATTGTGCTTTGCAGGACTTTTTCCTTTGCACTACAGGATGCTTCAAGGAATTTCCCAAGTGATTATTTTTAGGAATTCAACCCTATTTTGTGGGAGTTTTCCCAAGTGCTCTGATTTTTGCAGCTTGCCCATGGAATACCGACCTCTCCAGGTGGCCCAAGCCAGGATGGAGGAAGGGAAATCTCCCTTTGCTGTGTCACACCCTGGAGCCATCCCGATGGAGGTGGAGGTGCAGCATCCCAGGGCTGGCTGTGGTGGAGCAGAGTTGCTCCGTGGATGTCGGGGCAGCCCCACCAGCTCTGTGGGAATTGTGCCGGTGGCAGAGCTGGGAAGGAGCAGGAGAAGCATCTCTGCCACATCCAAACTCCTCCTGGCAGAGAGGATCCATCCCTCCCCAGCCCCGAGCAGGACCATGGGGCAGGCTGGGCTCTCCTGGGATCTCTGCACATCCCTGGAGACTGTGCCAGAGTGAACAGCCCCTTCCAAGCTCGCCGTGTGATCCAGGGATCTGTCACTGCTACGCCAAGAGCTGGGTTTGGGATGTGATCCACGCTCCCGGCCCTTCCCTCATCCATCGGCACCAGTTAGCAGGGAACACACGGTCTGCAGGCTCAGGGCGTGGCAGCTGGCACAGCCACATGTGGCCAGATGTGAGCAGAGAGGCAAAGGCAAAGCTGGGAGCAAGGCAGGATAAACCCAGGTTGCTCCAGGATATCTCCCGGACACGCCGGCTGCTCCTGCTGCTCCTGCTGCTCCTGCTGCTCCTGCTGCTCCTGCTGCCAGCTGTGGGGTCACCAGGGTCAGCTGAAGTCCCTGAAGGCACCCAGGGCTTCCAAACCTCTTGGATGTTCTGGAAACTGAGTTTCAAAGACTTCCAAGAACCACCGAGCCAAGCCCTGCATCGGGGGCTCCAGAAGGAACATTTGGAAGTGTCCAAGGCTGGGTTGGACAGGGCTTGGAGCAGCGTGGGATAGTGGAAGGTGTCCCTGCCCATGGCAGGGGGCTGGGACAAGATCATCTTTAAGGCTCCTTCCAACCCAACCCATCCTGTGTTTCTGTGATCTCCCAGGAAATCCTCAGGGTGCTGGGGGCCCCCAATTTTCCTGATATCCACCCTGGAGTGGGTGATCCATGGAAAGGAACAGTGGGGTCTGCTGGGGGGGCAACGCTCCCCTGAACGGCCCCGGGGGTGCTCCGGGTGCCCCTTTATGGGCACAGAGCTGGTGAGAGCAGGGGCTTTGGGAGCCCCCAGGGCACCGTCCCCCCCCAGCCACACCCGGCCCGGGGTGGCTCAGGTGGGTGGGGCGGTCACACCCGGTCTGCAAATACTGCCTGAAGTGCAGCGGCCCGGGCCGTGTTTGCTCTGTTTATCTCCTGACATTATTTATTTCCTACCTGTCCGTGGGCTGCTGGGGACTGTCACCACGGGGCCGTGGCCGTGGCCCTGTTGACTTTGGCACAGGGAAGGAGAGCCCGGGCCAAGCTGGGCAGAGGCAGTGGAGAGGAAGGAACTGGGAGAATCCAGGGCAGGGAGAGCTGGGGGTGCTGGGCTGTGGGGAGAGCACCTGGGCACGTGTGAGGAGCAAGATGTGGAAATCAGTCCTGGAAATTCGTCCTGAAGCTCCATCTTGCAGGAATTTGGGGGGTGATGACCCTCAGCACCAGCAGAGCAGAAAGGACCTCTCCTCCTGCTCCGGGGTCATTCTGCAGCCAAGGGGGCCACAGTGATCCCAAAAGGGTGGGTGGGTCAAACAGGGGGATTTCTCTGGGTAAGGCAGCCCCGGTGCCCACCTTCCTCCTCCCCCCCCTCCTCCTCCTCCTCTCCTGTGTCTTGATCTGCAGTCCAGGCTCTCTGCAATGTCCTGGATTGCAAAATACCCCAAAAGTTCCCAAAAGCAGCGCCAGCTCTCTGATCCTACATAAGAGCCACCCCCCTGTGCTCCAGCTGTCACCTGGCACAGGGACACGGGTGAGGGGTGACAGAGGGACAGGGTCACCAGAGGGACCGTCCTGGAGGCACCCAATTGTGTAAGAGGCGGCTTAGAGAGGAACTGGAGGATTTGGATCCTGTTTCTTGCTTAATTCCCTGATACCTGATCCCTGGGGAGGAAGAGAGGATTCTTCTGCCCCCGTCAGAGGGGACTTAAGGGCCACTGAGAAAAGCTTCTGAGGCACCGTGGGGGGACTCTGAGCCATTCCCGACACTTTGGGCGATGCCTCGGGCCGTGGGTGCAGGATGAGGGGGGATCCCAGGACTGTGCATGGCCCCGGTGCTGCCTGGGTGACAGGGACAGGGGGGACAGCTCCTGGTGGCCTCCCAGCGAGGAAGCACCGGCCCTTTAGGAAGGGAATTTCTGACAAAGCTGAGATCACGTTGCTGTTTGACTTAATCTCAGGCCATTCTGTCTCCAAATCCCTCCTAATTCCTCGCTGATATTAATTACAGTGTATCCGACGCAGGCCCGGGGAATGGTAGCTCTTCCCGACATCCCAAGCCGAGTGCTTCCCCGGGATGCTGTTCGCAGCCAGCAGTCCCTGAGCCAAATAATCCCCGGCCTAATGCGCCGACTTAAATTAGATTTGGACCCTCCGTCCCTGCTCCGCCACTCTCTGCTCGTTCCCCACAGCTGCAGCGCAGACGAAACAGGAGGGGTTTGGAGGGAGGAGTTGGCTGTCTCCTCCAGAACTCCTGGATCACGGGATTTGGGCTTTGCCGGGGCCGCCCCTCCCGTTCCAGCCACTTGCTGCCTGCAGAGGAGGGTGGTGGCGGCAGCTCTGGTGTCACCACTGTCACCCTGGTGGCTGGGACGGGCTCTTTGGTCCCGGCTGCGAGGCTGGGGACGCTGCAGCCGAGACACGGAATAAAGTCGAGGTTTTGTGCTGACCTTTGAGCTGGAAACTGCTTTAATGGAGTTACGGATCCAAGGGAAACACGGGAGCGCTTGCTCGGCCTCTCCAAAAACAGCTCGTGCCCCACGAACCCTGCAGGCAGGAGAGCATCCCGCGGGGACCGGGGAACATTNGGGATTTGGGCTTTGCCGGGGCCGCCCCTCCCGTTCCAGCCACTTGCTGCCTGCAGAGGAGGGTGGTGGCGGCAGCTCTGGTGTCACCACTGTCACCCTGGTGGCTGGGACGGGCTCTTTGGTCCCGGCTGCGAGGCTGGGGACGCTGCAGCCGAGACACGGAATAAAGTCGAGGTTTTGTGCTGACCTTTGAGCTGGAAACTGCTTTAATGGAGTTACGGATCCAAGGGAAACACGGGAGCGCTTGCTCGGCCTCTCCAAAAACAGCTCGTGCCCCACGAGCCCTGCCTGGCAGGCAGGAGAGCATCCCGCGGGGACAGGGGAAAATTCCTGCCAGGAGAGCATCCCACAGGGACAGAGGAGCATTCCTGACAGGAGAGCGTCCCACACCAGCAGCAGAGCATTCCACCGAGGCAGGAGAGCATCCCTACAGACACAGGACCATTCCTGCCAGGACAGCATCCCACACCTCAGCACAGCGTCCCACGCAGCCAGACCCCAGGCAGGGAAGCTCCCCCTGGCTGCTCCGTGGCTCCTGTGACAGGGAGTGCTGGGAATCCCTCGTGGCACGAGTGACACCCGGCGGGTCCGGCCCCCGTGCTGGGCTGTCCCACACCGGGGCTGTGCCACACCCGGGGCTGTGCCACACCCGGGGCTGTGCCACACCCGGGGCTGTGCCACACCCGGGGCTGTGCCACACCCGGGGCTGTGCCACACCCGGGGCTGTGCCACACCCGGGGCTGTGCCACACCCGGGGCTGTGCCACACCCGGGGCTGTGCCACACCCGGGGCTGTGCCACACCCGGGGCTGTGCCACACCCGGGGCTGTGCCACACCCGGGGCTGTGCCACACCCGGGGCTGTGCCACACCCGGGGCTGTGCCACACCCGGGGCTGTGCCACACCCGGGGCTGTGCCACACCCGGGGCTGTGCCACACCCGGGGCTGTGCCACACCCGGGGCTGTGCCACACCCGGGGCTGTGCCACACCCGGGGCTGTGCCACACCCGGGGCTGTGCCACACCCGGGGCTGTGCCACACCCGGGGCTGTGCCACACCCGGGGCTGTGCCACACCCGGGGCTGTGCCACACCCGGGGCTGTGCCACACCCGGGGCTGTGCCACACCCGGGGCTGTGCCACACCCGGGGCTGTGCCACACCCGGGGCTGTGCCACACCCGGGGCTGTGCCACACCCGGGGCTGTGCCACACCCGGGGCTGTGCCACACCCGGGGCTGTGCCACACCCGGGGCTGTGCCACACCCGGGGCTGTGCCACACCCGGGGCTGTGCCACACCCGGGGCTGTGCCACACCGGGGGCTGTCCCGCACCAGGGCTGTGCCACACCCGGGCTGTGCCACACCGGGGCTGTCCCACACCCGGACACGCCGCCCGGTCCCTGCAGGAGGGATGAGCCGAGCAGGGGCTGTTGTTATTCCAGAGCCGCTTCCCAGAGCCAAGCCAGCCCCGGGCAGTGCCCTTTGGCCGCGGGCGGTGACCCGTGGGCAGCACATCGTCCGAGCCCTCCCGGGGCGGTGATTGATGGTGGTCCCCGCCCCCGGAGCCACAGAGCGGCTGTCCCCTGCCCTGCTGGGACCGGCTGGCCCGAGGGGCTGCTCCGGCCGGGAATTAAAGCTTTGGGAATGAGCATGGGAGCCTTCCAGTCGGACAGGATCCTGCAGGAGGGCTGGGGTCAGCCAGGGGCTGCCTTGCCCCGCTGCCGCCCTGGTTTGGCAGGGATTTGGGATGCTCCAGGCCCCGAGGGCGCAGGCACAGCCGTTCCCTGCGGCGCCTTCCCAAGGCATTGCCAGAGGCATTGCCGGTCTGGCTCAGCATCCCGTTCCCCTCCCTCCTTGCCCTGGGGTTCACTCATGGGGTTTTTAACCTGCTAAAGATTGTGCCGCACTCTGTGGGGAAGGGCAGACAAAGCCCCGAGGGCACGGGGTGCAGGGAATCCTCTTGTTCCACCCTAACTCTGCCAGGACCCCGCCGGGAGTGAGATCCCCTCACCGGGCAGGAATCCCCGGCTGGCTGGGAGCGAGGAGCTCTGCAGAGCTGCCTCCCTCTCTCCCAGGTTTTACCCTAATCCAGCGGGTTCTGGCCAGGTTTGGGAGAGAAGTGTTTCCTGCGCCAGTCCACACCATTCCAGACAAATTGATGGAGTCAGCAGGATGGGAAGTGTTATCACCTACTACAAAAACATGGAATAAGTCCAAGTCCCAGATTATCAGATAAATGGGCTCCTGATAACTGGCATGATCGGAAAGTAATGGGGAAACAGCTAAACGCGGTGGCAGGGGGTGTGTAAAACATGGAAAAGGTCCAGGAATTCTTTGCCCTGTCCCTGAGCCGAGGGGGCTGGGAATGGTCTTCCCCTTCCTTCCCAGCTCTGTTCGCTGCTCCCCTCACGGGGTGGGCTGGGGGAGAAGCCCCTTCCCCTCGGGAATGCGCCGCAATTCCCCCCTTCCCCCCCGCCTGCCCAGCCCCTGATTGCTCATTAACCAGCTCTTGCACCAGAGAATAATGAATCGTAAATCACCCAGCAATCGCCTGGACTTTAAACCCCGGCCCTCCTGGAGTGCGCGGCCATCCCGCCGGGGGAAGCGGGGGAGGCCCCCGATCGTCCCAACCCAGCCCTGCTTTTCCTTGGACTTTCGCATTTGCAGGCTCGGGTTAATCTTGGAGCAAACAGTGCGGGAGATAAGGAGCCGGCCGACCCGGCGAGCCCCTCGCCCTCCTTCCCACACCTCACCTTTGTTTTCCCTGGCCCTGCCCCGCAGGTGTTCGCTGCCAAAGCAGCCCCATCTCCCCAAATGCCAAAGTCTCCGCCAGGCAGGCGGGACCAGCGCCATCAGCGCCCCAAATCCATCCTGGTTATCCCCATCACCCCCCCGGCAGCTCTGGATCCCCCTTTCCTGGGCTCTTTCCTGGTGTTTTTCCTCTCCGCAGCATCCCAGGGTGGGGTGAAGCATGTTCGCATCCCGGGGATAAAATGACTTTCGTCTCCTCCTTTTTCTCACTCTTGGTGTGGGTTCTGCCACCTCGGGCCGATGTCACAGCCCTGGGACCTGGGGAACACGCTCAGCCGTGATAAGGTGGTGGCACCGTGACAGGGAAAACGGGGGGAGGGAAAACGGGGAGTGAGACTGGCCAGAAAATGGCCAACACTTCCCCTACACATATAAAAAATGGGGGAAATCGTGTTTTCAGAGTCTTTCATCGAAATCGGGAGGGCAGGGAATAGGACATTGTTTTTGGAGTGAAATAGGGAGAAATAAAAACTCCTCCAACTCGTTCATGTTTGAATTTTTCTCCACCCAAGCTCTTCCATGGCACAAAGGAGGTTTCAACATCAGCCTGTGGCTGGCACAAGGAGTGGGGCCGGACTGGTGTCACATCCCCCTTTTTCCCTGTCCCCCCGCAGCCCCCCGGCCCTGCCGCACCCCTGGGCTCGCTGAGGAGCCCCCGCTCTCGCTTTGAACCTCTCCCTTTGAACCTCCCTCCGCCGATCCCCTGCGGGACACCTGAAAGCCATTACCCGGCAGATGCCGGTGGGGAGGGAGCGCTGGGGGCGTCGGGGGCGTTCGCAGGAGTGCCCCGTCTTTGATCAAGACCTTTGCTGCTCCTCCCAGCCCCACTCGCTGCCTCCCCGGGTCAGTGCACGAGGGCAGAGCCGTCCTGATCCACAGAAACCGGTGGAAACCCCAGCCTCCCAAAGCCACCTCGAAGCCGGGACATCCCACCCCAAAGCCACCTCAGTGCGGGCACATCCCATTCCTCACTAAATTCGGGGCATCCCACCCCTCCTTCCCTCAGGTCTCCTCTCCTGGGATACCCCATGGGGTTTTTCCAGGA
The DNA here is from genome assembly GCA_013397915.1 of Daphoenositta chrysoptera. Classification (NCBI taxonomy): domain Eukaryota; kingdom Metazoa; phylum Chordata; class Aves; order Passeriformes; genus Daphoenositta; species Daphoenositta chrysoptera. The sequence continues at coordinate 970,024 of VZRO01005235.1, read as the reverse complement.
CGCTGGAGCCCCAGGAGCAGCCGAACAGGAGCGGCCACACCTTCCCCAGCTGCTTCCACCAGCTCAGGAGCAAAATCCAGTCGTGGAAACGCCCCCCAGCTCTGCGGCAAAATAACCCCAGTCCCTCACCAGCCCTGCACGGGTGCCTGGGGCCGGGGCATGGCCACCCCACCACCTCCCCCGGAGGCGTGAGGGATCTTTGATCGGCTTTGCAGCCGGAGGAATCTCCGGGACACCGGGACAGGTCCTGTCAGGAAGAGCGGCCACACTAAATCGTGCATCCCCAGCGCACAAACGGCTCCACTCATCGCCCGTCCCTCCCCATCCTCCGGGCCCCGGCTGAGCAAGTGCTTCCAGACACGGGCCAGGGCTCGGGGAGCTTCCCCGGGCCCCCGGCTGCGCTGTGGAGATGGGAAAACACGACCTGGGGCTGCACCGGTGCTGCTGAGCGAGAGGGCTGGGGAGGCGGGATGGTGCCCGCTGCCCTGCCAGCCCTGCCAGCCC
>VZRO01005235.1:919925-945937 GCA_013397915.1 Daphoenositta chrysoptera | reverse complement strand
CTGCGCTCGCCCCCCGCCGCCGCCGCCGCCGCCGCCGCCGCCGCCGCGCCCTTCTTCGCCTCGCCCTCCTCCAAAAGGACCTTCCTGCAGGCTTACTTCAGGAACTTCAACCTCTCCTTTTGTGATACTTACACGATCTGGGACCTGCTGCGGGAGATGGCCGGCCCCGACGGCCTGGACTGCAGCCTGGACAACCTGATGGTGGACCTGGTGGTGGCGGCGGCCGGGGCGCTGGGCGGGGAGGCCTGTAGCAGCTGCGTCCAGGCGTACCAGCGGCTGGACCAACACGCTCAGGAAAAATACGAGGAGTTCGACCTCTTGCTGGAGAAGTACTTGCAATCGGAAGAGTACTCGGTCAGATCCTGCCTGACGGACTGCAAGGTATGAAGGGGCGTCTGGGGTGAGCACAGGGGGCTTGGCAGCGTGGGAGTGCTCTCACAGGTACCCGCAGGCTGGGGTCTCTCTCTGCTCCCCAAACCTCTCCTGGCAGTGGTGGTGGGACAAGTCTGGAGCTCTTGGGAAGGCTGGGACAGGGTAGTGGGACAGAGAAGGCAAAGCGGGACTTGGCCTGAACGAGCACTCTCACATCCCTTCACACCTGTGTGCAAACAGGCAGCTCCTGACACGCCACTCCCAACACCCCATTCCCAGCACCCTGCTCCCAGCACCTCAGTCTGAGCACCCAGCTCATGACATCCCACTCCCAGCACCCCAATCCTGACACCCCAATCCCGACACGCCGCCTCAATCCAGCACTTCACCCCCGACACCCCAGTCCCCACCAGCCTCACCCACAGCCCTTTCCATGTTCATCCCTGTGCACACAGGGGGATGCCGAGCTGGGGCAGCTGTGGGGCCCCTCACCTCTGCCTCAGACCTGCTGCTGCTCCTGGGACAGCCCGGGGTTCTGCCTGGCTGTCATTAGACCAGCAGTGACCTGAGATGAACCATGGTGCCAGGGCCCCTTTCCTGTACACAGCAGCTGTTTTCCAGCTCTTCCACCCTTTCTGCCCAGGGAACTGTGCTGGGATGTGCCTCTCACCTTGGTGTTCCCCCAGTGCCACTGACTGTCCCCAGCCCCGGGGCACAGCCCATGTTCTGAAAGCTGATGGGTTGGCTGCCCCCCCAGCATCCATGGGATCGAGCCTCAGCATGGAGCCATCTCCTCTCCCAAACGAGAGTTGTGGTCGGATCTCCATCGGAGCCCCCAGGGTGGTTCTGCTGGATGCTCTGTTCTTACAAACCCATGGTGCCTCCAGCTTCACCTGCTCTGAGCTGCCTGGCTCACCTGTGCACGCTCCCTCCAGACGGCACCTCTGGGAAGTGCAATGGTCTCCATAACCAAACCTGCTTCCCTTTCTCTGTGTCTTGGAGTGTTTGGCAGCATTGTCCCCACAGGGATGGTGGCAGAGCTTCCTCCCTGGTAGTATGACAGGGTTGGCTGCTCCTCTTCTGGGACAGGAGTTTTGAGGGACACTTGGAGTAGCAGGGCAGCTCTTGGAGTGACGTTCTTGGCCTGGGAAAGTGCAGGAGCAGCACCAAGAGCAGCTCTGGGACACCGAGGGGGTGTCTTTCACCAAGGGCACGTTGGTGAGATCCTGGCCACTACTCCAAGGGTCGCTTTTGTGAGGAGCTGGGTTTGAGCAGGAGCTTGTGCTGGCGTTCTGGGCCTGGGCCAAGCCAGGTAATTACAATCTGCTTGCCCAAATTCCCCCTGTGATTTCCAAGGGACGTAGTATTCAGCCTGCTCCGAGTAGTTTGGTCCTGCTGCTCCGCTTCCACAGGGAGTTTGGTGCTGTCCATTGTGCTGCTCCTGCTCCCAGGGGCTCAGCAGGATCAGGGTCTCCCTGTGCCATGTCTGGCGGAGCATGGAAATTCCAACTTCAGGCTTAGCTTCCATGTCTGCTGGGAGACCCAGAGAGAGAAGTGAAAGAGATGAGAAAACAATCATTATGTTGGGACTCCAAAGTATTTAAAGACAGAGCTGTGCTTCGATGAGTCTCCATTAAGTGTGCCTGGATTTAACATCCTTGATGGGAGCGCAGGAAATGCGCTTGGGAGATGCAGAACTGGAGGCAGTGGCAGGACTCGTCCCTCTGAACTGGCTCCGTGTTGTGTCAGTGCATCCTCAGAGCATCTGTGAGCTCCAGCCTTGCATTCCACAGGCGGCACTTGGGAAGCAACAGGAGGCACGAGCAGCAGGGACAACCTGTGCACACTCCCCTGGGCCACCCACGGGAAATCCCCGTGGGAGTGCCCGAGTCTGCACGCTCCCACCGGAGCCCTGACAGTTCCCATCCTTTTGGTTGCTCCTGAAAATCAGGCTGCTTAATTCAAGGCCATTCGCTCCATATTTAGGTGCCTTACTCCAGCCTTTCACATCCATGAGATTCAGCTTTTCCCTCTCAGTGGCTGCTCCCCATCTGTGAATTGAGGCTAATGCCAGACCCCTCCAGCATTGTGGAGTTTTGGCCTGATTTCGAGTCCTCTGGACTTGAGCAGGGACTGCAGTTACTCATTGCCTTGGAAAAATGTGGCTGGCGGGATTTTTGAAGCAGTCTGAATTTGTAATTCCCATCCAGATGCTGGATAATACCTGTTTGTGAGGGATGGCAGAGCTACTGCTCGATGGTGATAACATCTGAGAGCAAATAACAGGAAAACAGGAGAGGAGTGGAGGAAAACAGAGTGGAATGTGCAGCTCGGCCAGTGTGAGAGCTCCTGCAGAGCCCTCACAGCAGGGTTCTGGCTGCAGGAGCTCTGGAGCTGGAGAAACGGGATTTAAAGGATAATTCTGGGGCACGGGACCATGGGAGCAGGGCTGTGCATGCAGGGTTAGTGCTGCTTCCCATTTGCATCCCTGCTGTTCCATAACAGCAGCTGGAAAATTGAAGATGGGAAAGCACAGCAGCTCCAGCTCACCTGCACACAGCCTCCCTCTGCAGAGCCACGGATCCCTCTGGAATTTGGTCCCTAAGAAGTGTCTCTCAAAAGACAGCTCACAGGGAGCTGTGGCAGCCAAACCACTCCAGTGAATTTGGCTCTTTATTCCATCTGATTTCAAACAACAGCAACCCCAAATCCCAACCGGAGCTGCTGGTTCCTTCCTACAGCAGCAGGTTTGACCCCGAGCTAAAAATTTGGAAGCATGTGAGTGTTGTGGATTAGTTTCAGGAGACACATAATTCCCTGTTAATAAATCATCCTGAGAGCTGCCCTCAGGTTTGGGGGGAAAAGGAGGTGCTGCCAGGAGGGGAAACAGCATCCTAAGCATCCCAGCCCTGGATCTGCCTGTGCCTGGAGATTGGGGAAGACTGGACCGAAGTCTCCCTGGGAGATGGGAATCCCATGAAATGGTGGGGTCTGTGTGTCATTCAGCTGCTGAGATTACTCAGTGCTGTAATACTCTCCCTTTTTGTTTTCTGCTTGGGGATCATTCCTGGGCAGATCCCACTTTCTGCAGGTGTTGTTATTGCCGTGCAGCACCGTCAGCTTCCAAATCACTCCCTGGAAATGTTTTACTTGTTACTCTCACAACTAAGCCCAGAAATCCCTGTGGCTGACAGACAGTGAACCATGAAGATGCACTTTGGGGGTTTATTGTTTGCATTTCCCATTTGGTGGGATTTTGGGGGTCTGGCTCCCACAGGGACCCACATGGACAGGGGCCCCAACATCCTGTGGACAGAAGGGAGAAATGGAAGTGGGTCCACAAGGTCCACCCATCTTCTCAAATACATTTCACCTCTTGCTGTGAGGATCTGCCTGCCAGCTGCTGGGTCATGGTGCTGGGTAGGGATGATGTGGATGAAAGGTGGAGAACGCCTGTGTTTTCCTGAGCATGAGAGGGAAAAGTCTTTAATTGAGCCGGGAGCAGTTGCCAGCCACCTCCATCTCACCTGTTCCTGTGTGACTTGTACCCTTTGTCACTGCAAGACACAATGAACTTGGTGCACTGAGCAGTTGTGGGGACACTTTGGAGCGTCCTCCAGAGGGGCTTGAGGGGGTCACGGCCTGGGGACATGGATATTTGACTCGAATATCCATCAGGAAATGTGGGGCAGCAGCAGCACTCAAACTGTCAGCCCAGGCTTTGCAGGTCTTAGTGCAGGAGGAAATCGCTGTCCCTCCAAAGCAATGCCCTGAGGGATGCTCAGGGCTGGTTGGTGCCTTTTTCCCATCTTTCCAAACAGGAAAAGAGCAGTGTTGCTCCAGCTCAGACACCAGATGAGAGCTTTGCTCGTGCCAAGTCTGAGCTCTGCGTGCTGGCTCCCGCCCCAACAGCTCCCAAAAGTGCCCCCTCCCACCGGTCCCGGGGCAAATCAAGATCTATGGGACAAAGCCTGCGGAATTAAGGAGTCATTAGGCTGCGAGAAACAAAGCTGTGGAGAGAGAAGGGCTGACAGGCAGGAGGGGGCTGGCAGCAGAGCTGGGCAGGACCTGTAGCATCTCAGATGTGATTAGATTATCAGGTTTCTCTGCGCTCGGGCCCGTGGCTGTGGGATCTGGTTCTGCACCTCTGGTTTCCCCAGTGCCCCTGGCAGGGCAGGATTTCGCTCCCGAGGCTTTGCTGGCATTTCTGTGCCGTGGGTGTGCAGTGATGTGGTGAGAAATGGAGGCTGTTCCTGCTCTGGCATCACCCCTGGCACAGCCCACGTGGAGCAGGGAGAAGTCCCCAGTGCCCAGGTTCAGCAGCCTCTGGGGTCCTGTTTTCTGGCTCTTGTTTAACCAGGAACAGCATCAGCAATCGGCAGCCCTACGGAGCATCCCTCCCTGTGGAGCATCCTGTGGAAACCCAAGCCCTCTGGGGCCGGGAGCTTTGGGAACACCACATTGTGGGGTTATCCCAGTGCCAGGGACACCTCTTGGGGGAACCAAAGCAGCGTTTTACCTTCACAGAAGTAGCTCAAGTCGAGTTTATTTGGGCTGGGCTTATCCAAAATGCTGCTCAGCCTGGTGCACTCCTTTTCTGAGCCTGAACGGCTCCTTGGACAGAGGGAAGGTCCCTTGAGAACCACAGCAAAAGTGGTTTCACCAAAACCTTGTGCTTTTTTAATGGAGTTGCTTTAGCAGTGAGGCTTCCAGAGGATCTGTGGATTGGTGACTGCAGAGTTGCACCCTGGACCTGGTCCCCTGTGGAGCATTTGGTGCACCAGGAGCAGCAGCACCTGGGAGGGGAGAGGCTGCTCCCACACACCGTGTCAGCTCTGGAGCTTCTCCTCCAGAACCAATCTGGCCAGTGGGGCATTTCATGAGGTGAAGAAAGGTTCCAGAGTGAATTCCAAAGTAATTCCAGCAGATCAGTGCAGTCATTTGGCAGCTTGAGCAGGAGCACATGCACGAGCTTAGCCAAGTGTGCGGCTCCATGTTCCCCACCCATTCCATGGGAGCAACTGGAATTTTTTGCAGCCCTGCACAAAGATGTGATTCAGTTGTATAAAGAATTTGGGGCAAAGGACCGTGGTGGGTTTGGTCTACAGGTGCTGTGGCTGCAGCCTCTGGCACAGCCCAGTTCCAGTGCCTTGTGCCTGGTACCTCCTCGATGCTTGAAAACTGAGAGCAAGGCTTGGAAAACAACAGAAACAAAAACTGAACTGATGGAAGGAGTTTGCCCCGTGGAAAAAAAGGTGTAGAGGTGTCAGGAACACACCAGTGGTACCTGGGACTTTTGTGAGGGCTGCAAGCCAGGAGGGAATGGGGATGCTCATATAGTGCTTGGACAGTCCTGAGTTTTGCTTGGGATTGAGGCATCTCGAGCTGCCTGGGAGTGTGTGGTGGGCTGGAGGCCGGACCCACACAGCTGCCGTGGGGTGAAGCGGCCTGGGGTGGCGTCAGGGTGTGAATGGGAGGGATTTACAGGGGATTTGGGTGGTGTTTGGCCGTCTCCTTTGTGCTGGTTGTCTGTCAGTCCTCGTTGTCTGCCTGTCCTCACCCGTGTCTGTCAGCGGTGCTGCGGGGAAAACCCACAAGTTCCCCAAGGCAGCAGCAGGTCTCCATGGAGCAACAGGCAGGTCGGCAAATGGTGCAGGGCCAGCGAGGGAGGGTGACATCTGTCTCCATCAAACTGTCACCAGCAGCTCCAGGTGCCGCAGGCTCCGGCACGGTCCCTGCTCTGTGTGCTCCCAGCTGTGCCTGCTGCCATCAGCGCCGCATGCAAGCCCAGGTTCTTCTCCATCCCTGGGAGCACAGTGGGCACGGAGACTTCACCAGCGGGGTGGAACGAGCTCCTCAGAGATGCCACCTCAGCAGCTGGAGAAGGGAAGTACCTGGCTGCTCTGTGGGGTGTGGGAGGGCTCCGGGAGTCGGGAGCTCAGCAGCGCGTGCGGTGATATCAGCGAAATGTGGGAGCTGGGAAAACAACACAACCCCCGGCCCCCTTGCTGTGCACAGCCATTGTCACAGGCTGCCTGTGCTGCTCCAGATCAGGGTTGTCTTGCCATGCTGCTTTTCCTACCAGGCAGTGGTCCGTGCTCCCCATGGACAAAGGGATGTCTGACTTCCACACTGACTTCCAGCCCCGCAGGCATCCCGGGGAGAGGAGGCTGCACCCCTCCCACCAGCACCGGGAGGTGGGAGAGGATGCACAGGGTGTCTGCTTGAAGCCAGATGGACCTGCCCTCACAACGGGCTTCACCTGGTCCCTGCCTGAGGACAGGGTTCTTTTCCATCAGGAAAAGAGCCGTTCGTGCCCGGTGGGGATCACACATGGCCTGGCCTGACCCCAACACCGGGCAGTGCCAAGGATCACACACAGAGAGGGCTCCTCAAAACATCCCCTGGCCCCAAGCCTGTCCCTAGGGGTGTCCCACAGGCTTTTCCTCTGCTGCGGGCTCCAGAGCTGCCCTCCAGGGTGGGAGGCAGGCAGGCGGCAGAGGCAGGATGTACTTGGCTGCCGGGGGCTATTCCCGCTGTCACCGGGACCCATTAGGATTCGACTCATGCCTGGCTCCACGCAGGAGCTCAGCTCCGCTGTCCTTTGAAGGGCAATGACTCAGGGACAGCAAATCTGTGAATGAGACACCGAGGCTGCCTGGGCAAGGAGTAGCCATCTGGCCACGCTGCTCCAGCCCCATTCCCGCGGGCAGAGCTGGCAGCTGCCTGCCTGGGACGGCTCGGCTGCTTCAGCCTCGCTCCTCTTCCCAGCTCCTGGCTTTTCCCTGGGGCCTCTCTCCCAGCCGTGCTCCTGGGGTGTCACAGGAGGAGCAGTGCTGGCAGCATTAGCTCCCCCAGATGCTGCCAGCGTGGTCACCCTGTTAAAAAAGCAGCATGAAATGGCCTCACCTGGAAAGGATTTGGCTTTCCAGAGCCCTGCCTGCGCCAGCATCCTGGTGTTCCTGGTCCTGGCTGGAGAAGGAAATGCCACCTGCCCTGCTCATCCTCTTGGGAGTAAAAGATACACGTGTTTGGCATCTCGGCTGGAATCTTATCCCTGCACGACAGCTCTGCAGCGCTGCTGGTGGGTGGAGGCTGTGGATGGATGGGAGAGCGAAGGTAGAGCTGGAGAGGGGGCCTGGAAGTGGCTGGGATGGGGGATTTCCTGGTGAGGGGTGTGCCAGCACCTGGGTTTGCCCAGACCGGGGAGTCTGGAACACCCTGTGCCTACAGGCACCAGTCCCAAGCATTCCCCACTGCTGGTGGTTACAGAGGGAGAGGAGACAAGTGGAATTTTCTTGGAATTTTCTGAACAGGCGCAGTTTGGGAAGGACTGACCAGTGCTGGCAGAGCAGGAACTGTGTTTCTGTCTTTCATGTAATGAGTTCAACCCCCTTCAAACCTGGGCATCTCCCTGACCTGCTCTTGCTCTTCAGTGTCATCTTCCTTGGAGCTGGTTGTCTTCTGTGTCATTTTCCATGGAGCTGGATGTGGAGAGGAGGAATCTACAGGTGTCTCTGCCTGTGTGTGCAGGGGCAGTGTTTCTGCCGTGCTGTGTTGCTTGTTTGTCGTCATTCCTTGCTCTCCCATTCAAATGAGACCGTCAGGAAGCACCAGGAGCTCTGGGACAGCAGCCTGGCTCAGATCTTGGTCCTGGGACCGCTCTCCAGACACTCCTTGCTCGTGGGAATGCAGGGGAAGCACTTCCACTCTGCAGAGCATGATGAGGGAGAGGGAGAGCCCCAGCCTGTCCTGGGCTTGCTCCAGGGGACAGCAGCAGGAATGGGGCTTCCCTGCAGTAGCGCATCCCTTGGGATTCGCTGCCTGAGGAGCGGTGCCAGCCGGGAGCGCCTGCCTGCTGCTCACCACGGAGACCGAGAGTTACCCTGGGGCTTTCCTCCCCTGGAAGGGAGCAGGAGATCTCTGCAAGTGGTGTTCAGCCAGGGATAGAAAACCAGAGGCTGCAGCTCTCGGGTCTGACATGAGCCGTGGCCTGTTGTGTGCCTGCAGCAGTAGAAGCTGCCAGGAGTGCTGATAAGCATCTCAAAATCATCTTTGCCTGCATTTAAGGGACCTGTGGGCACAAGTTTAGGTGGCTGCAAGGCCCAGCATGAGCACGGAAAACTCTGTCCTTCCCTGTGCCCATGGAAGGTGCCCAGGAGCCGGGATGCTCCTGTCTGCCCTCTGTTTGCTCCATGAGGGAGCTGGGATGGGCCAGATCCTGCTGCTCTCCCCTCTCCATGGGGTGCACAAGGGTGACATGAGGGACCGGGTTCCTCCTTCTGCCTTGCACCCTGTCCCACTCCCACTCGTGCCAAGTAGGACCTCACAGGATTCTGGGCAAGGGGCTCCTGGCAGAGTGCAGGATTAGGCCCTTCCATAGGCATTGGATGCGAGACAGCCCCGCTGTGACAAGCTCTTGCTGGGCTGGACACTCACACCATCCTGAGAACAGTTTTCCACTTCCTTGGAAGGGGATGAGTGGAGAAACTTCTCCCTCGCCCCCATCACTGGTGGGTAATTTATGGCTCGTGGCACTGAAGTGTCTCGCCTTTATTTTTTTATATCCTATCTAATGTAACAGGATGTTCTCATTAGCTGTATAAATGTTTAATCCACTTTTGAATCCTGCTAAGCCCCTGGCTGCAGCAGGATCTAATGGGAGTGAATTCCTCAAGCCATCCTAATGGATTGCAGGGACCTCACTTTCCCTCTGTCCCCAGCTCCATCGTGTTCAGCTTCAGTTTTGCAGAGGTCTTTAATTACTTTTTAAATTATTGGGCTGGTAGGATGGGCTGCTAACTGACCCACTGGTCACTGCAGCCTCACTGGGGGCTGGCAGGTGAGGGATTGGTGCTGCTGGAGCAGGATGGAGCTGCTGGAGCGAGCCCTGAGGAGGCCACAGAGCTGCTCCAAGGGCTGGAGCCCCTCTGGAGCCAGGCTGGGAGAGCTGGAGGTGTTCACCTGGAGAAGAGAAGGCTCCAGGGAGACCTCAGAGCCCCTTCCAGGGCCTAAAGGGCTCCAGGAGAGCTGGAGAGGGACTTTGGACAAGGACCTGGAGGGACAGGACACAGGGAACGGCTTCCCACTGCCAGAGGGCAGGGTGAGATGGGATATTGGGAGGAACTTCTTTCCTCAGAGTGTGGTAAGGCCCTGGAACTGGAGGCCTGGTCTGTCCCCTTCCCCCTGGGGCACGGCCATGTGGTGTCACAAGGACAGAGCCCTCCAGATGCCAAGGAGAGCTGCTCTCTCCCTGGCCACCAGCTGTTTGTCCCTGTCTCCTGGTGTCCACCCCCTTCCCACACAAACCTCCACGCTCCATCTGGCCTCTCCTTGCTGACAAGCTGCTCTTCTCCTCTAAAGCCCAGCCAAGACCCTTCTTGAAAGCAGAGCAAGGAGCAGCAGCCTGGATTAACGGCAGCCTGGGAATGCTGGTCCCTCTGGCCTCGCCGTGCTCCCGGGCTGGGATTTTGGGACAGGGACTGTCTGTGCCTGGGGTCTGGCAGCAGTGCCCACGGGCAGCCCACCCTGGCTGGGCCACCCTGCCCCAGACACTGCCAGGGAATTCCCAGGGTGAGTAGAGGGGACACACCCAGGATGTGAGGAGGGGGGACTGAACAGGAGACTGGCATCAGGAATGCTGGGATGAGAGCTTGGATCTGTGAGCAGAGCACTGTCACCCTGTGCTCACCCCCCTTGGAGAGAGGATGCATCTACCCTGAGGTGGAGTTTGATAATGAAACGGAAATATTCCATGGGAATTGGGATGTTTTCTAGCAGTGATCTGGGATCAGGAGGCTCCTGCAGTGGGCTGGGGGCTGTACCAGTGGTCAGGCAGGGCTGAGTGGCTGGACAGGGGGTAACCTCCAGCAGATCCCAGCCTGCACTGGGAAAAGTGGGAGCTGTGATGGGAGGGAAAGGGCTGCAGACACTGCTGGGCAGGGACGTAGCGACCTGTGACATGCATGGAGACAGGCACTGGCTGTGGAAAGCAGGAGGGCCTGGCAGTGGTCACTGCCTTCCTGTTCATCCAGCTGTGCCATTAATTACTGTGATTAATCAATAGGCACAGGCACATGGCCATGTTGGGATGCCATGTGCTCTGTCCCCTCAGCACAGGAGCCACCAGAGGTGTCCAAAGCAAGTCCACGAGCTCTGCTCTTCCAGGGAATGCTGCCTGCTTCGATCCAACCACGAGCACAGGCTCTTCCTCCTGGGTTTATTCCAAGGGGAGCATGGCATCTGCTGGGGTGAGACCAGGCTTTTCCCTGGGCTCTGCACACAGCAGCCCTCGCTGCCATGAGCAGATGAGCAAAGCCAGGAGGTGACTGTGACTGTGTGTCTGTCCCCGAGAGCATCCCCAGGGCTGGGAGCTGGCACTGCCACCCCCTGGCCCATCACCTGTGGGTGCTGATGGTGTGCGTGTGCTTGCAGGGACAGGTTGGGGTGCTGGTTCTCCTGTCCTTTCCCACTCCAGTCCTTCCCAAGGTGTGTGTCAAGCTGCCTGATATCGTGGCATGGTTGTTACCTGGGTGTTGAGTGGGGGTCACACTTTAAAGCTGTTTTCTCTTAGTTTTGAACAACGAGCACTTGGGGCGTTGTGTGTCTCAGATTGGGTTTGAGTGGCTTGGAGGGGAAATTTGGGGCTTTTCCCTCTAAAAGAAGGAGAGTTCAGACAGTCTCTTTAATCCAAGAACTGTGAATTAAAGCTAAAATGCTTTTAAAATGAAAATTAAAAGTTTTAAGCTTTACAACTATCAGCTGCTTCATGAGGTGGTTGAGTGGTGAACAAGTAGCTCAGACAAGTTGCTTCCAGGTAATTTGGGAGTGACTTCATCACTGAGGTCAGGGGATATGGTCTGGTCCTGCGGGCTGTGGGTGGGAAGCCACAGTTTGGGGGCACAGGGGACATTCCACTGCTCAGGACCTTCCTGAGGACGAGCCTGGTCGGTGGCGGATCCGGACCCCCTGTGCCCGGAATGTCACGTAACGAGCAGGATGCAGGCTGGTGTCATGGATGGGATGGCTGGGGGGGAACTTCATGGAAAACCAACCCTGGAGAGGGGCGAGCTGCAGGGTGGTGGAGATCCTGGAGCGGGCACGTGCCAGCCAGCCCAGCAGCTCCATGTGGAGTTTCCAGTGGTGTTTGAGGAACACCCGCTCTGGTCAGGGTTCACCGGTGCCGTTCCCTGCAGCCTGCATGAATCCATGCCCGTTCCCCCATGCCCATCCGTGGCCCAGGCGTTCCTGCTGGCAGCCCCATCCCAGTGCCCACCGCAGCCCCAACTCCTCTGCAGCTGGGTACAATGGGCAGAGGCTCCCCTGGTTGGGAAACGGAGGAGCTGCGGCTCCAGCGCTGTCATCACCAGGCAAAGGCAACTTTATATTAAAAATGAAGGAAAAACAATACAAACCCCATAATCCTGCCCAGTTGTTGGGGTTTAGGGTTGGGTTGGTGTTTTTCTCCCCCCTCTCCTAACCCAGAGCATGTGAATGTGTCAAGGCAGGGAAAACATCTCCAGAACTATCAAAGAAACCAAAAATCAGCTGTTCCCGAGATGATATTGGAACAGCCCATAGCAAGGAGAATTTTTTAAAAAGCCTTAAAAAGAGCTGGTTTAAAGCTCCACATTGTTACTGTCCGAGTTAATTGAATACAGTGGTAATTGGACATTGCAGATGTGTTTGTGACTTCTCCTGGCTGGCCCTGGACCTCAGCATTCCCTTAATCCTCTGCCATCCAAGGGGGCTCTTCTCTCCCCCCAGCCTGTCCTGCTTCCCGCGCTGCATCCTGATGTGCCAGAGCTTGGAGAGCTGCCCGAGCGGCTCATTAGCAGTGCTCATTTCCCTGTGTCCAAGATTAATGAGGCACAGCCACTCCAGATGCTCCTCTCAGGCCAGGATGGAATTGTGAGTCCCAGGAACTGCTCCAGGAGGGGAGGGGGCTGCTCTGGGCCGGGGGTCTGGCAGGGACAGGCAGGGATTTCTCCTCCCATCCCTGCTGGGAGCTGAGTGCACCCAGTGAGAGGAGGGAAAGGAGGAGAGTCGTGATGGCAGAGCCCAGCTCCAAGAGTGATCCTCACCTCTGGTCCAAGCACACTCCCAGGTCTCCTTCTGGGGTTTTTTTGTAGGGAAAAACTCCCTATTTCCCTCTCTGCCTTCCAGCCTGCATCTCCCCCTTCCAGAGAAATGGACTTTGGGCTGGGGATGGGGATGCTGCCCCAACCCCTGCATTTTAATTAAGGAGAAGGGTTTGTTACATTTGTGCCATTAGCAGGATTTTCCTTGGGGAGGCTTCCCGAGCATTGATTCCTGTTCAAATGGGAAAACAACAGTTTGTTGTGTTCATTACAGCTGCTGTTCCCAGGGGGCATCCAGACTATCCCAAGCCCTGCATCCTCTGCAGTGGTGGTGTATCCCGAGGATGCTGCTCCATTCCTGCTCCTCGGTTCTCCCGAAATGTAGCTGGGATGGTTCCACAGGCAGTGCCAGTGTTTCCAACATCCTGGCAGCAGCTGGACTGGCCCTGAAGTGGCCAAATTTGTGCAGAAATCCTGAGGAGACAGAAAGACTTTGGAAAAGCTGTTTGGTGGGGAATGTTGTCCTGGTACTGACAGGAGACAGAGGGAATAGTGCAGGCAGGGCAGAACTCCCATTTGGCACAGAATTCCCTGTGAAAGCACTGTCCTTCTGACTGCTGCTTCCAGATCCCACTGGAATGTGAGCAGACAGGGAGCTTAATTCACTATTGGAAATCCAATTCATTTTGGGTTTTTTTAATGCCTTTTATGATGAGGTTTTTCATCCCACCTGCAAAATTCCGATGTGGACAGATAGCTTGTCCTCCTCCTTCCATATAAATTGGGTGTCTGAAGTTGGCTCCTTTCCTAGGCAGCCAAATTCCCTGTGCTTTCTTGGAGTCATGCAGCCAGTCCTCCGAGCTAAAAATGCAGGAAGAGGGCACCAAACTGGAGCTATTTTGGAGTTCAGGTCACTTATATTTACTTGGCCAGGCTGGAGGTCTGCCAAAAGCCAAACCAGAATGGCAAGAACACTGATTGCAACCCAACCCGCTTCCTGAAGAATCCAGAGAGGGCAGGGATGGAAACCAGGGAGCTTTCCTGGTTGGTGTAAGCAGGGAATAAATTTCTTCCTGTCCTAAATTATCACATGTCCTTTTTAACAGCAGAACAAAGGAGGTTGTGTGGGGTAAGCTTGGAGATACCAAAGCCTTGAGCATCCAAAGGGGATTTGCTCCTTGCCTGTGACATGGATCTCTGTGGATGAGTGATGGGAGGATACTGGGATCTCCTGGAGATCCACCTGTGTCTCAGCCTGATCCCGGTGGAATGGGAGAGCCCTTTTGGACCAGCAGGTCTTGGATGTCTCTGTTTTTGAGTACACAGAGCTGCAGGAATTCCTGCTGCAGCACCTGGAGGATCCACAGCAAGGGAATGGCAAGGGCTGGCTGGGATCAGTGCTTCCCTCAGGGAAGACAGGTACCCTGGAAAGGGAAGGAAAAGCAGAAGGCACTCAGGGATTCCTGGTTCAGGTTCTGGGTGAGTGCTCCAACTCTGCCGTGGTGTTATCACCAGATCCTTGCAGTCTCTCCTTCCATATTTTCATTAAACTCATGGAATGTCCATGTCTGTGACCCCAGCCCTCTGCCAGACTTCCCTGATGGGAATCAGCACAAACATTTTAGGGGTAAAACGTGTGGATCCATGCAGAGCCTGCTTGTGCCAGCTGTGTTTCCATGGGAGAACGGGATGAGCCTGAGCAGCTTCCTACAAAGCTCTGGGAAATCTTCTGTTCCAGCTGCCTTTTCCACCCAAATCCAGAGCTGAGACAGCTCAGGTGACACCCACAGTCCTGTGCTGGAGCACCCAGTGTACCCTCCATGCCGGGCTGCACGTGAGCCCAGGTGGGAGCTGGGTTGTGACAGGGATCTGGGAAGGAGCGTGGGAGAGAGTTGGAGCTGGGAAGAAGACTGGCAGGAAATAGGAGTGAGTAAATCAGCCGAGCTCGCCTGAGTTGTGACTAAAGGGGGAGCATGAGACATCTGCAAATATTAGAGATGTGTAAACACGGAGCAGGGAGAGGGAATGGTGGAGGGAATGATTGAAGGGAGTGAACTTTTGGATGGAAAAATGTAGGTCAAGTATGAAGGAAAACTTGTAGGCAGCGAGATAAGTGCTGTAAAACAACCTCCTTGGGAAACACGAGGAAGTCCCACTGATGGAGATGTTTATCCTAAGGCAGATGAGGGCTGGAAAAGAGGCAGAGCTGCAGGGATGGATTCAGGGTGTCCATCCCAGAGGGGGCCGGGCACAGCAGCGATGCCCATCCAGCTCCTTGTGCGTCATAATTCCCCTTTAAACTACAAGCTGGTTGTGGTTCAGTTAATCCATCCAGTTTTTAATCCTGAAAACTTCATGGCTTTGGGGGGAATTCATCCTGCCCAACTTCAGCCAGTTCAAATTCAAGCAGGTCATCCACACCAGCTGTCTGAAATCCTGGATGGTCACCAGGGGAAGGAGCAGCTCCTCCGGCCCCTCGCTGCCGGACGCTCCGAGGGTCGGGGTGTTCTCAGGACACCCTCTCCTTGTTGCTCTACAGGCAGCCCAAATAATTAGGGTAATTAACAAAGGCCCCCTCTGTTTTGCTCCAGATTACACTGGAGTGTGTCTGGAGCATGTGGAAACAACAGCGTTGTGTCCAGGCAGGGATTTGTTGAGTGTTGGGATTGGAATAAGGATGTGTCCTGTCTGGATGAATCCTGGGCAGTCAGAGGGCGCTTTGGAGCCCGTTTTACACCCCCTGGTGCTGTGTCCCATCAGTGTAAGGTGTCACTGTCCCCTGAGCTCTCTAACCCTCCTTTACATCCTGTTGAGGTTCCATTCCAGCAATGACAGGTCCTGCTTTCCCAACGGAGAAAAACTTGTGGGGCTTGCAGAGAGCCATGTGCCACCCACTGAGGGGTCCTGCTGTGTCCTCCTTGCTGTCCCAGTGTCCCCTTGCTCCGGACACTGTCCCCAAGGGAGCGGAGGCCGTCAGGGAGGGCACATGGGGCTTGTGGCCCCTCTGGAGCACAGCCTCTTCCTCCTCAGCTCTAGGGAATAGCTCAGGCAGATCGTGGAGTCATGGAATGGTTTGGGCTGGAAGGGACCTTAACACCCATCTTGTCCCACTCCCTGGCACAGGCAGGGACACCTTCCTCTATCCCAGGGTGCTCCAAGCCCCATCCAGCCTGGCCCTGGACACTTCCAGGGATGATGTGTTCAGGGATGCAGATCCAGACCTCGAAACCCTCCTGTTTGTGTCCTCACACTGTTTGCAGAGTCATTCCCTCCTCTGGAGCTGTTCCACTGTGTCTCAGTAATTAACATCCAACAGGACAGGGAGAACAAGCACCTGCATTCCCACATCCCAGGGGAAAGGCCTGGCCATGGTACTGGGGACTGCTTCAAAATGTTCACTCCAAAAATTGTGTCCTGGTGCCCATTAAACTTTTTGGGATGAAAGTTTCACCAAAACTAACACGCTTCTGTGAAAATTCTGGGTTTCACGATTTGGCACTTTCCAGGGAAGAAAAAAAAAAAACAATCTAAAATAACTTGCCAAGAGTTTCCCAACCAGCTTTAATCCTGAGACACCACCGTGTGCCAAACAAATGGTGATAAGGATCTATGGAAAACATGGGGAAACAAAGAAGTGATGGGTTTAAAGCCTCCAGAAAATGAAAATGCAGCTGGAAGGAGGAGCACGGGGTTTCTCTGAGCATGCCAAGGAGGGAAACTCATTCCCTCTGAATCACAGGGAGCCCTTTCTAGCTGGTTTCAAAGGAAGTTGGATGTGGTAATGGAGTGACCATGGTGCTGTCACTCGTGCCCACTGGAGTTCATGGATGAGCTGGAAGTGCCACATGTTTTTTGCAGCCTGAGGGATGATGCACTCCAGGAGAAATGGAGCTCTCCCTCCCTCTCTGCTACAGCCAGTGGAGACAAACAACTTCCCCCATGCCTGATGTTGGGGAGATAAGGGAAATTTGGGAATATGGTTGTAGCTGAGGCCATCTGGGCTATGCCCGGCTGTCTGCAATGGGCACAAGCCCATGGGGGCTGGAAGGAAAGAGGGAAAGCCAGGACTGGACAGGCTGGAGAGGCAGGGAATGTGGCACAGCTGGCAGTCACAGCTGAACCCCCAGGGTGCTCTTCCTTCTGCAATGTTGCCAAGCACAGCTGGAAGCATCAGGAAGGCGAACAGAGCACATGGAGACACCTGTACTGCTGTTTGGTACATCCCAGTGCCAGGACATCCGTGGGAAACGAACAAGTTTTCCCCTTGAGCCAAAAGAGACGGCACAGCAGAAGTTCAGATGTCAGGGAATCGGGAATCTCTCCCAGGACCAGGTGGGGAAGGTGAGGAAGGTGTTACTTGGTGGCAGAGAGGGACAAGCCTGAGGTGCAGCAGCTGCGTGTGCTGCATCCCAGCTCCTTCTGTGCAGCTGCTTTTCCAGCAGGAAATTTCCAGCAAGGACCATCTGTTTTGCTGTCCCATGTCCCACCATCCAGAGCTGATGGGGACCAAAGCACTTTAGAGGAGGCAAGAATCCTTCCCCTGCCCTGGGGAGCACTGGGGTGTTTTGGGGATGAGGAGGATGTTCTGGGACGGGTGAAAAGCAGTATTTGAATTTTTCTGTGACGGACTGAGCTCTTTGGTCACTGATGTTGGCAGAATCTGTCACGGTGCCTCTCCGTAGGGAACATTGTTCCATGTGGTTATTTAGCTTTATTTTTGTGGTGGGTTTAGCTGGACAGATGAGTTCCACCATTGTGACACTCCAGGGGGTTGTTCGAATCCATCGCTGGATGGATGAGCCCCGCACACATTTCCCACGAGAGCTGGGAGCTCTCCCTTCCCCTTTTACCCTGCCATGCTCCGGCTATCCCAGTGCTTGGGAAGTGACGGGTCCCTCTCCACGGTTTCCCCCAGGCTGTCTACAAGGCGTGGCTGTGCTCCGAGTACTTCAACGTGACCCAGCAGCAGTGCCGGCAGCGGATCCCATGCAAGCAATACTGCCTGGAGGTGCAGACCAGGTGCCCCTTCGTGTTACCGGACAATGACGAGCTGATCTATGGAGGTTTGCCTGGCTTCATCTGTACGGGTAAGGAGGGCCGGGCTCACACCGGGCACGGGGAGGGGGTGATGGTGAGCCCTGGGGAATTCCCAAGCCACTGCCCGCGTTTGGAAGGCTTGTCAGGGCGGAGTGGGAGGAGGGGCAGTGTGGAAACATTGCCTGATGCCAACACGTGGCCATCCTAAAGGTGCAGGATAAGGTGTTAATGGGGACACAGCGACATCTTAGCCCAGGAGGTGAAAAAGTCCTACCTCTGACTGAAAGCTAAAGCACAGAAGGAGCTGCAGGTGATGGATTAAAGCACGGTGGGGATATTGAGCCGCTGTGAGCAGGATTTGGGGAGCCCTGAGCTCGCCTTGCTGGTGTGTGCAGGCTCACAGACGCGCCGGGGGCCAGTCCCAGGGGGTGTCTGGGTGTCCTGGTTCTCAGGTGTGCCCATCCCACAGCTGACAGGCACCAGGGCTCGCTCCCTCTGCAGCTTCATCTTCAGGCTGACCCCTCCTCCTCCTCCTTCCTTCCCGCAGGGCTGCTGGAGAACCAGCTGCCCGACGAGGAGGCCAAGTGCTGCGAGGTGCAATGGGACTCCTGTGAGCACCCCCCAGACAGCGACGAGGACACATCCCCCAAATCCACGGCGTCAGAGTCGCTCCATTTCCACCGCCACGACCCCCACCTCCATCACCAGCGGCAGAACCACTACCACCTCTACCACCACCACCACCACCAGTACCACCAGTACCACCAGCCCCGCTCCCCGTCCTTGCTGCCGGTCTCCGCGGGGTCTCGCCTGGGCAGCAGCAGGATCAGACTCTGCGTGCTGGTCCTGATGCTCCTCCACACCATGGTGTCCTTCTCGAGCGTGCACGGCGGCGCCGGGGGGCTCGGCCTGGAGGCCCCGCCCGCCCTGGAGGAGAGCGTGGCACGGGACGAGTGACACGGAGGGCAGAGCCGACCTCCAAGGAGAACGCCAGATCTTTTTCCATAAGGGGGGCACATGCTATTCCTCCAATGGGAGGCACGGGATTGGGGGTGGCGCACACGCACCCCCGCACATCCCCCAAGAGCTGCTCGCGCGGGGCATCCCCGTGGTGAAGAGTCTCTAACGCGCACAGGGCTGCGGGACCCGGCGCAGGAGGGTTCGGGCAGGAACGGCACGGCGGCGGGGGGACCGACGGGAGGGGTCCCTTGGGATCGAGGGGTGTCCCCATGGGACTGCCGAGTGTCCCCCGGCCGCTGCCGCGAGTGCCTTGGGCGCCCGCTCCTCCCCCGCCCGCGCCGTGCCGAGGTTCGACGGTCGGGCCAGCCCTCGTTCCTTTTCTCCTGGGTCTGTGAATCCCGAGGGAGCAGGCGGAGGGGCAGCACCTCCCGGCACAGCCTGGCCCGCTCCTGTCCCAGGGAAACGCCACCAGCTCGGGGCAGAACCACCCCGGTGGGGCGCAGTGTCCTCAGCGCGGCGCTGCCTCGCTGGTGGCCTTTGGGGACAGGATTGGGAGGCTGTGACACTGCACTGTGGTACCGCTCGGGGTTGGTCTCACTGCATCCCAAACTGCTCCTCCAGCCTGACCTCTCCTGCTCCTCTATGCGAGGAGGTGGAGAGGGAGGAGGCGTGGAGCAGGAGGGATGTTCCCAGCATTCCCACATCCCACTTTGCCAAGTGTCCTGATGATTTGGTGTAACCTTTTTTGTTGTCCTTCCTGGCTGGTGGGGCTGGTCTCGGTGAGGAGTTGGGGAGATGTGACTCCAGCAGCACACAGGCTGTGAGGGAGAGGGATCCCACGTGGCAACAGTTGGATGCAGGGAATCCCAAAGGCATCCTTCCATGCTTCCCAGCTACAAATCATTGACTGGATGGCAGGAGGACTGGGTAAACGGGCTGGAGAAATCTGGCTTGGAGGGAGTCTCCCACACAAAGAGGCACTAATAAAGCCCAGCTAGGGAGGAGCGTTTTTGTGAATAGTTTCAATCCATGGATGCCCCCAGATCCGGAAATTTCTGGGAGCCCAGCTGGACTTGGCCGGGCAAGGTGCTGGCTGGTGCAGCCTCATTCGGCTCACTTGGAGTGGTTTTTTAACCTGAGCTCAGCATATCCAGGGATTCAGTCCCAAACAAACAGATCCCTAGGATCTGATCCCCAGGTCATTTCCTAGGAAACTCCCAGTTCTCCACCCACCCACCAGAACTGTTCCAGGCATGGACACTGCGAGGTGGTGCCTCCGGACTGGGCACCAGGGGCTGGAATTTGTCCTGGGTGTGGGCAGGGAAGGAAGAGGGGGTGTTTTAGCACAAGGTCACGAGTTGGGTGTGAACCCACTCCCTGCTCCCAGAGGGGCTGGGATGGTCCCTCTGTTTCCCAGCTGGCTCTTGACAGGAATCTACAGCAGAGCCCTGCGTGGGTCACTGCAGGAGACGGGCATGGAGCAGGAGGAATGTCCTGCTGCATGCCAAATCGATCCCAGATCCCTGTGAGGGTCAAAGAAGTCCCAGAGTTGATGACCTGTAGGAGTTTCGTGGTTTCTAGTCTGTTGAGGTGAAGCAAAACGAAGCAGAGCCCCGTGAGCAGAGCCCCGTGAGCAAAGCTACTTCCTGCCTGGCTGGAAGAAGGAAGTACCGGGCATCTCGTGGGAAGCACAGGTTTCCTGACGTTTCCAGCCCATTTCCAGACCAAAGAGGCTCTGAGAAGCAGCTGAATGTTTGATTCCTGCTTTGACTTGAATCTCAGAGCTTTGGGGTGATGTTTACACACCACCAGTTGCCTGTTCCCAAAGTCCTGCAGAGATGAGGCCTGTGATCCCATTGTCCCGTGTTTTTTGGGGTGGGAGAGGTGGTGCTCATGGAAGATGGAGAGTGTTTCCCGAGCAGATTCCCTTGCTGAACACCCAAAAAAGTAGGATGTCTCTCATTTGACTATTCCTCATGACATCCATCTAATTTCAGCCTAGTTTACACCAATCAGAGCAGTTGGACACGGAGCAGTTCTGCAAACCAGGATCCAGTTCCTTGGTTTTCCATGAGCAGAGGGTTGTGGAGCTGCTCTGACAAGGAGCAAAAGCTCCCAGGCAGGCCAGGGGAGGGAGCACAGCCCCGTCCCTGCCTCCAGACAGCCGGATCCCAAAGGAAATTAGATTTCTCCTGTACTGCCAAGAGTTAAGCTAATTCCAGGCGCCTCTCTCGGAGATAGGCTGTGTCCAATCTTGGAGCGACTCATCAGGAGAGAGAAGAATAGAATAGCCCAGTGTGGTGCGTCAGCAAGTGGCCCTGAGTCACTGGCCCTGTTCTCTGTGTCATGTGTCACACTGAGCAGCGCTGGTGGCCACGGGGTGGCCCGGCCTCAGTCCCTGCGCCACGTCCGGTTCCGGATCCGGCACCTTCCTGAGGAATGCGTGTCCTTCTCCCTGCCCCGAGGCCTTCGTGTCCCCCTGGTGATGGAGCACCAGGCCAGGCTTGGGGGTGGAGATGGGTGATGTGGGATTCACAGAGAAGCCGTGGAAGTGTCCAAGGCCAGGTTGGACAGGGCTTGGAGCAACCTGGTCCTGTGGGAGGTGTCCCTGCCCATGGCAGAGGGTGGAACAGAATGGACTTTAAGATGCCTTCAACCCAAACCATTCCATGATTTCCACAGAGCTGCAGGAGTGAGGTCCAACAGCCCAAGTCATCTTCAGAGGGTGCTGGCAGGGATTTGCTGGGATAACCTGGGAGCTGTGAGAAATGGTTTCACCTTCCCTAACACCGGCTGGAAGCTTCCCTTGGGAGGCCAGGAGCGCGTGCTGCATCCCAGTGAATCGGGAAGTGGAGTCAGTTCAGAACTGGGCTGCTTGGGGTGGCTACTGGGGAGGTTTGGGCCCCAACCACCGGGAGTGAGGAGGCCCCCAGGGCAGGAGATCTGTGCATTTTCCAGGCCATTGCTCCCGGGGGTGTTCCCAGCAGGACGAGGTGCCAGAGGGAGCACACGGGATGCGGATCCACTCTGGGAACGCGGGACGGGCTTTACCTGCTGCAAGCGGGAGGAAAGTGCTGAGTCTTCCCAGAGCGAGGCTTTGGAAGGAGATCTTTTCTTTAGCGAGTCTGGGCTGCTGTCAATAAGTTCTGTGGTTTTAGGGCACCATATGCTGCATTCAACACTTTGCCAATCTCCTTAAACAGATCCAGACAAGGCTGTTCCCAGAGCAGGAGCAGCTGGAAGCGGTGTATGGAGCAGTCCATCATCGGGAGCCCGTCGGATAAAATTCCTGCCTTTGGTCTGACATTACAACCTCCTAATCCTCCATCCCCGAGCGCTCTGGCTTTGCTCTCCAAGAGAACAGCCCGGGAAGCAGACGGTGACATTGTCTCCCTTAACACCACCGGCATTATTTTTATTACAACATGGAGGGAATGTGCCTGGAAAAGGAGGGAAGGGGCTTCCTTGCCCTGTACGTCCAGCGATGCTTCACCCCAAGCCCTGTGTCCACCAGATCAGGGGCCCTTTGCAATCCCAAATGCTTTCCACACTCCCAAAACCACCTTGGAATACACGAGCTCTGAATGATTTATCATCCTACCAGGAACTTACACCCAAGGGGCTTTGTCCTTTTCATCCAGTGGTCTTATCTCTTCTCCCTAAAGAAGGTGCCCTGTGTTGGGATTAATATGTACAACTCAGCTTTCCCGTCAGTGGACAAACTTCTCTTTGCTCAGAGAAAATTCCCAATGGGAAGCTGTGATTCCTTCCTGGTGGGGGGTTTCTTATCCCCAGGGAGGTGAGGGATGATGTTGTCTCCACAAGCTCCAGGTGTGGGCAAGGAGAAGGAGCAAAGGGAGCCAGGTCCAGCGTTATTCCCGGGTTTTGCACTTTCATGTAGCTGCCAGTTGTACAAATTAATTAAAAATAACTGAAGAAAAATCCCAAAGAAAGGCCCCGCTTCCTCTGGGGAACATTAATCATTAGTTGAGTCTTTTTCTTATGAAAATACAGATCCATGGTAGCCCCAGGCAGAAGATTCCCAGGGAGAGCCCTCACCATTCGTGCTCGGAGTTAGGGAAATCGCTTTGAAAGCATCTGACAACTAAAGCAGAACATGTTGAGTAACTTGGCAACACTGGGAAAACATCTGGAAATGGTTTTTCTTCAACACATTTTGCTTTGCTTCAAGAGGAGATGTCAGGGCAGTTCATTCACTGCCACTCAGGGCCGCGGGTGGGGCTGGGAGATGCTCGGCTGCCGCCTGGAGGAAGGGAATAAAGGGAAAATCCCGGATATCTGCTGCTCCTGGGCAGGATCCTGCGGGGCCAGGCCATGGAGCATCCCCGTGCTGAGCTCTGCAGGTGCCCCCTGGTCTCTGGTGGCACCGAGCGTGGAGGTTTGGGATGGGTTGTTGAGGTTGCCTGTGGAAGCTGTGGCTGCCCCATCCCTGGGAGTGTCCCAGGCCAGGTTGGACAGGGCTTGGAGCAACCTGGGATAGTGGAAGGTGTCCCTGCCCATGGCAGGGGGTGGGGCTGGATGATCTTGAAGGTCCCTTCCAACCCAAACCACTGTGGGATTCCATGATTTCCACAGAGCCAAAGGGAGTGAGGTCCCATAGCCCAGGTTACCCTCATTTTGTGACTCCTCCTAATCCCATTCCTGCTGCCGCCAGGGAAAGGAATGCCTGTAGGGTTTGGTGGAGACAAAGTCGGGACAGAAATATTCCTGGATTATGCCAAAAGCAATGGGGCAGCGTGCTAGTTTGAAAGCAAACCAGCAGGAAGGAGATTACAAGTCAGAACTACAATTTAATAGGAAAATTAAAATAAAGGCAATAGTACAGAAACACTGGCTTAAACTGACAGAGTTCTACCTGACACCCTGTCGGTCAGGGTGGTGGTAGTGGTCCAGTTAAATCCTGGCTGCACTCCTGTTGAAATTATGGATATGGGTTCTGTCGAAGTGGTGATCCTGTAGAAAGACCTGGTCCTTCTCTGGAGGTCCAGTGGTGGTTACGGAGCTCTTGTCCTCTGGGAATCCAGTGGTAGTGCTGCTGTGGTGTTCCAAGCCTCAGATTATATCCAGGTAGGAATGTTCGGTCCCTCCCCCTGGACGGGGCATCTCCCAATGACCTGATGCATTTTCTGAGTCCTTCTATGAGATCCTTCCTCAGCACGTGTCACTCGCTCCTCCTCCTCTTCTTCTGGGCATCTCCCACAGTGGTGCTGGATGTTGTGGTCGTGGAAGCAGCACTTGTTGTACCCTTCTTAGTGCCAGTCACAAATTCAATCTTTGTACATTCTCTCTTGGCCTTCTCCAATTTGTCCACCTCAATCTTCTGGGCCTTAGCAAGTGCCCCACAATATGAATCCTCTGGCCAGCTGTGGGGATCAAACATGTCCTTTGGGTAATTTGTACTGATTTCATCGATGGAACAGAACTGGATCAGCTTTTCATACAGGCTGGGGTTGTGAAATTCCTTTTTCCTCTGGATCGTGTGGTTCATATCCATGCCCTCCTTCATTTTCATCTCATACAGCTTTTGAATTTTATCCTGCAATTGGTTAGAACATCTGCCAGGAGGCTCAGGAGGGATTTAGATCTCATCTGGAGACATGTTCCACACTCTCTCTGAAAAAGAAGCAACCAGCTCCTCAGGATTTCTTTCCTCCACTTCTGGGAATTTCTTTAGGTCACCAGCCTCAGGTTTTTCAGTCTCTGAATCATCCACTTCTGACTGCCTGCTGTTCTCGTCATCCTCCTCGTCATACCCTTCCTCATGGCCATCCAGGCAGGTACATTCATCTTCTCCATACCCAACTGAGACCAGGCCTCCATTTCCTCCCGTGGGCACTCCCCCCTCGCTCCCCTCCGTGCCAGCCTCGCTGCCCGGCTCCGGCTCCGAGTCCTCGGCGAGAGCCCCTAGCAAGGAAAGAACCCTGCACTTCCCCACTGCCATCTCCCACCTCGGCCACGCTGCCAGGAGTGCCCCACTTGGGCGCCAAAAATGTCCTGGTCTGAAAGCAAACCAGCCAGAGATTCCTCATCAGAACTACAAATTAAAAGGGAAATTAAAATAGAGGCAGCAGTGCAGAAACACTGACAGTCAGAGGATGACCTGGCGCCCTGTCGGTCAGGGTGGTGGTAGCAGTCTGATTTCACGGGGGCTGCAGCGCTGTTGGAGTGATGGATGTGGTTCTGTCGAAGCCGCCATCCTGCAGAAAGGCCTGGTCCTTCTCTGGAGGCCCAGTGGTGGTCACGGAGCTCTTGTCCTCGGGGAATCCAGTGGGAGTGCTGCTGTGGTGTTCCAAGCCTCAGATTATATCCAGGTAGGAATGGATATAATTTTCCTGCAGAAAGGCCTGGTCCTTCTCTGGAGGCCCAGTGGTGGTCACAGAGCTCTTGTCCTCTGGGAATCCAGTGGGAGTGCTGCTGTGGTGTTCCAAGCCTCAGATTATATCCAGGTAGGAATGTTCGGTGCCTCCCCCTGGGCGGGGCATCCCAGGATGGAATTCTGAGTTACTCGGTGAGGCCCCGCTGGCCCATCAGCAGAGACAGCCCCGCAGGGAGCGGCTGCCGCTTCCCCGGAGGCAGAGCTCTGTTATCAGGGCTGAGGCAGAGAAGATAAGGAACACCGCCCCACCTCTCTTCAGGTTACATCTTACGTTGTAACCCAAGAGAGGCAGGGAGTTCTGTGAATCAGCTTTTTGTGCTTCCCTGGGGCTTCCCCTCCCTGCGGGTTAAACCTCTCTTAAATTAGGCTGGAAAAGTTGGGAAAGGCCACGTCTGGTGTTCAGGTTGGACGTTAAGGATCTCCTTCAGCCCAAAAGTCAGCTCATCCCAGCTGGAGGTACCACCATCGCACAACTCCAAAATCATCCCTTCTCCCACAGGAGGAGCCTGCTGGGAGCTCCTGGATCACGGCAGCCCTGGAGCTGCACAGCTCCCACCATGAGTCCATTTTATTCCAGGAATGGAAGGATTTTAGCAGCTCTTTTTGGGTGTTCTTGGTCTAGGTGGCTCTTTGGGTGACCTCCCAGCCCTGCATGTTGCTGTGAGGAAGGAGGAATGGAGCAGAGGGAATGCTGTGGTGGAGGATGGACCATTTTTAATTGAGGATCATAAAAAAATAAGGAATAATTAATTTTAGAAGTTGTTGGGGTTTTATCAAAGCTCTCAGCCCCTCTCAAAGGCCTGGGCAGGAGATGGGTGAGTTCCTGAGCCCAGTCCCTCCACCCTTTCCTGCTCCACATCTCCAGGACTTGTGTTCCAGGCAAGGCAAGGAGCAGTTTCCAGCCTTTTTAGCATTTCAGGGCGATCCTTTTTCAGCCCAGAAAGTCGACAACTCTGCTTGTTGTAAACTGAAACTCAACAAAAAAACCCCAAGAATTAGGTTTGGCTTATGAAATTTGGGGTTGGTTTTACCATTTTTAAATGTATTTGGGAACTGGACATGCCTGAGTTGCAAAACAAAAAGGCAAAAAGAGCCAGACAGTGATTCTTTTTAATTTTGAAACTTGTCAAAACAAGCCAGATTGATCATTATGACCAATTTTTTTT
>VZRO01005235.1:908931-919804 GCA_013397915.1 Daphoenositta chrysoptera | reverse complement strand
AAAAAAAAAATCAATCACACTTTTTCTGCTCGCACAGTTGGAACGGGCAGCAGCGGATTGGGAGAGAATAGCAATTTGTAAGGAATTCCAACCAGCTCTCCTTAAAATAGCATCCAGCCAGTTTCTCCAGGGCAGGAGGCTGGGTGGCTCCGTGATGGGAACAGGCTGGAGCGAAGCCTGGCTGAGCAGGCCGGGATAACACCTTGGGAATGCAGGGACACCTTCCCCGTGGGAATCAGAGCCGCTGCTGCCTGGGAGGAATTCCTGGGGATCCCCAGCCATCCCTCTGATGGAGGTTTGGTTCGGTTTTCTGTTCCAACCCAAACTGACTCCAGCTCCTCCGAGCCTCCTGTTCAGACACAGCCTCAGGATGCCTTCAAAAGGGAGACGCTCCCTCCGAGCACGGGAGTGGGAATTGGGAACAAAATCCACGAAATCCACGTGCTGCTCCTTGAGGGAGCCAGCGTTCGGGAGGGATGTGGGAAGGGAGAGCAGGAGGAGACCCCAGCCCCTCGAGCCCTTCTCCCTCGGCAGCGGGTCCGAGCCGGGGCTCCGGCCGCGGGCTGGGTGTCCCAGCGCCTCGGGGGGACCTGGGGGCACCCGGCCCCTGCAGTGCCCCGGCTGCCGCTGCCCAAACCCTTCCCAAGTGCTTGTGCCATGCGGGTGGTGACAGAGCTCGGCCCGGCCCCAGCGAGGTCCTTTTCCAGTGCGTGGTGGTGAAACACAAACCAACATTGCTGAAGTCAAAGTATCCTTTCTAATCCCCCGGCCCGGTTTCTCTTTCTTTCCAGCTTTTCCTCCTCCGCCTCCCGGACCCTCCCTCTGTTCCCACCCCCCTTCTGTTTCTCTTTCTCCCTTCTGTCATAAGAAAGTGACTGTGTCCTCGAGGGGACAGTTTTCTTATGCCATTTTATACACTGTGCTTCATGTTTAGAACTTTTTTGCACTAGTTCCTATTACATTTATTTTCCAAACTGGTTTGACAAAAAACAAACAAAAAAAACCCAACAAAAACACAATCCCATGCTATAATTCAGTTGTATTAAAATATTATCCTACTACTCTCTGTGTTCAATAGTCTCTGTACCTGTAATGCTTTCAGTTCTGTTGTATTTTGGGGCCGAGGTTTTCTCTGCTCCTTGTTTAACCCAGTAAAGAAATAAAATGTTAAGAATTGATGATAACTCCTCCTCCCTGTCTCTGCTGTGTCATTGGGGCCACAAGGGTCCCGCGGGGACGGGCTCCCCCCAGAACCTGCCCTAAACCCCAGCCGCTGTCCCACGGGGGTTGTTTTCCTGCCAAATCCAATCCCAACTGGAGGCCAGAGAGGCGGGATGGAGGGACAATAACCCTGCCTTAACTGAATTTGATTTCGTAACCTTTCTTTATATTCTTTTGTTTCTTGCCTTCACATTTCTTGCCACGGGGCTCACCTCAGAACAATAGGGGCGAAGGCTGTCACCAAGAGATTCATCAGACAATAATGACTCAACCAGGGTCTCCAAATTTTGCCCAGCTGAAGTCCACACCCACACATAATCTGGAATTAATTCCTCTGGACAACAGAGCTCGGCATGGAACAGAGCGAGGACACCGCGCTCCAAATTGAGCGCTGCGTGCCAGGCTGGGAAAGGCCACGGGATAAAGCTCTGGAGTTGCACTGTGGCCATCCCCGTCCCGAGCTGCAAACCCTCTGCTTGGAAAGAAAACCAGGAAAAGGGGAAGAAATTGGATGGGGATGGAAATAAATGTTTTAAAGAAGCAGATTGGTGCAGGAGGCAAATGGGGGAGGCACCAGCTGTGCTGGAGAAACCAGGGTACAGAGCAGGGGGTGCTGGAGGGGGAATTTGGGGGGCTGGTGGGTGACAGTGAGAGGGGCTGGGGGGGGATAATGAGGGGGCTGCACCTCCTCAGTGAGGGCAGCAGGGAGGGGGATTCTGTCCCTCTGCCCCGCTCAGGTGAGAGCCCACCTGTAGAGCTGCCTGAAATTCTGGAACCCCAAAATCAGAAGGACGTGGAGCTGCTGGAACGAGTCCAGAGGAGGCCACGGAGCTGCTCCGAGGGCTGGAGCCCCTCTGGAGCCAGGCTGGGAGAGCTGGGGGTGCTCACCTGGAGAGGAGAAGGCTCCAGGGAGACCTCAGAGCCCCTTCCAGTGCCTAAAGGGGCTCCAGGAGAGCTGGAGAGGGACTGGGGACAAGGCATGGAGGGACAGGACACAGGGAATGGCTTCCCACTGCCAGAGGGCAGGGTGAGATGGAAATTTGGGAAGGAATTCCTGGCTGTGAGGGTGGGGAGGCCCTGGCACAGGGTGCCCAGAGAGGATGGGAGGGTGTTTGGCCCCCCAGACAGGAAAGCACCCACTGGAGCCTGTCCCCAGCCAGCCTCGGGTGCCCCAGCTTGTCCTGCTGCAGGCAATTCCAGCAGCTCAGGTGATTCCCAGTTCCAGAGTGATTCCTCCTGGCTGTGCCCTAAACTGCCCCAATTTGAGAGCTCTGGGCCCCAGCTGGGCTTTAGAAACTACATAAAGGGTCCTGCAAGGGCCTGGGTTGTTAAACAGTGTTGGGATGCAGCATCAGCCTGTTCAGGAGAGTGCTTGGGATCTTTTCCTTTGGGAATGCTGCTGGCAGGATGTGTCCCAGCAATCCTGGTGCCATCTCATTCCCACCAACCTCCTGGGTGCCCGCGGAGCAGTGATGCCACTCCTGAGCTCCCAGGGAAGGGTTTTGGTGGCCACGTGGTGCCCAAACTGCTGCAGCAGCTGCAAATCCACCCAGGAACGTGCTGATTCCCAAGGATTTGATTAGCAGGGATTTGAGTTAAGTGGATGTGCATTTTCATGGCTATAGGGCTGTGCACATCAAAGCTGGGAGGCAGCGTGGGGCCAGGGAGAAGTTTCTCAGCTGTAAATTTGCCTCGTGACTCCATAAAAACTGCAGTGGGCAGCATGGAAAGATTTCTGCTGGAAAGAGCCTGGAAAATGCTGCACCCCTGAGAAAACAGCACAAAGGGCTGCAGACCCAAATCAAAGCCCAGGCCTGGGAATGTTTTGAGGTGCGAGATGGGACTCTCCAGATGCTGAAATCCTGGGTGGGGTCTGGATTTTGAGCCTCAGCCTTTCTGGATGTGGGTTAGGAATTCCTTTTTTATGTCCTTATTTATAGTTTAATAGATGGCACACCAGCTCCTGCTTTCTGGGTTATCAAAAAGGAAAAGGATCATTTTCAAACGTGTATTTCTGAACGATTTCAGACCTCCTGAAGTTCTTCCATCTTCCCTGAGCAGGGAAGAACTTGGGCTTCATGGAAATCCAGAAACATGGCTCTAAAAATCTACTTGAGATCCATGTTTTTCACACCAACACTTGACCGTGGGAGACTGAGAATCCTAAAAAGAGGATTCCTCCTCTCAGGAAGGCAGTTTCAGGGTGTTTTCCATGCTACCAGGAAGCTCAGGATGATTTTAGGCCTTTCCAAGTCTGGACATTCTGGATACACTCCAGCTGGAACTCCTAATGTTGGTGAGTTCTGCATTTGTTTTTCTGGGATCAAACAGGTTTTTTGGGTGTGTTTATGGCTTTTGAGACTTGACAATGTGATGCCACCTCAGCCAACTGATGAAAATCCTGGAGTGAGGAGTTGACGTTATTAATGATCGTCATTTTCCACATTTTTTGCCTGGAGGACTCCTTTGTTCTCTTCTTTTTGTCTCAAAAATCTGTGTTAAGTAAGAGCTTACAATTAATTTTTCATTCCAGCCCCCTTTGCCCCAGCAGAGCCTGGAGGGGCTGTGGAAGGTGGGTTTGCATGGATTTCCATGGATGCTGTGGGCCAGATGGGATTTACTGGGCGATTTCTTTCTCCCTTGTTCTGCTTTTCCTGGTTTCTCCTTTGGATCGTGGCCTCGGATCCGTTTTGGTACCTGAGGAAGATCAAGGTTTCACTGATGTGTCTTTTCCACTGAAAATATTAGTGGCTTTATTAATTCAGCTTTAATTGCAGTGGAGTGAAGCCCTTCATGGGGAAGACCTGGGGAGGGTTGGGGTTGCTGCCTCCACCCCCCTCGGGTTTCCTGCTCACCCTTCACTCTTGAACTGTCACCTTTTCCAAGGAATCCTTACCAAGGGCTCACACTCATCTCCGGTCTCTGCTCTCTGTGACCAGGGACAGGACCCAGGGAACAGCTGGGGCTGTGCCAGGGGAGGGTCAGGCTGGATTTTAGGGAAAGGTTCTTCCCCCAGAGGGTGCTGGGCACTGCCCAGGCTCCCCAGGGAATGGGCACGGCCCCGAGGCTGCCACAGCTCCAGGAGAATTTGGACAGCACTGCCAGGGATGCACAGGGTGGGATTGCTGGGGTGTCTGTGCAGGGCCAGGGGCTGGGCTGGATGATCCTGTGGGTCCCTTCCAGCTCAGGAAATCCTGGGATCCTTCTTCCTCCAGTCTCAGCATCTTCCCACCACCCTCTTCTCTCCCTCAGCGGTGTCGCTTGAACTTTTCTCTGAAACGCGTTGAGTTTGGGGGATTTTAAATAGAATCATTTGGGTTGGGAGCTTTGGGTCATTTCTACCCCAGTCTTGTCCCTTGGAGAATGGGTTCTGTCTCCCCCAAATCCCTTCTCCCACGGCTGGGAGCCCAGCCCAGGTGAGCAACCAGCCTCAGGTAAACCCAGCATGGGCTTGGAGCAAAGCCTCGCTGCCAGGAGAGCCCCTGACATGTTTGTACTCATAAACTTGTCAACATTTGGTTTTTTTTGTTCCTCTTGGGGGAAATTACTGCTGTTCCTCACCCCGTGTCAGCTCCCGAGCCGCGCTGGGAACGGTGCTAAAACCCCCGCCGTGGGTGAGGCTCCGGTGGGAGCTGTCACTACCTCGGGGTCAGGAAGCCAACGGGAACCTCTGTTCCATAAACTGTGAGTTTTTCATAAAAGCCTCTCTAATTTGTACCAAAGAGACTCCAGCACGCCCTTGGGACTGGTAAAAATAATAATAGTTTGAGTGGTGGAAGACTGTGAATTTGAAACAGAAGGTTGTGAGATCCACAAGAATTACCCGAAACATCAACGTTGGACATCAATAAATGTAATTTAGATATACAATGAGATAGCAAAGATTCCCACAAAGAACTGTCAGCTCTTACCTCTCCAGATCTCGGTGAGATAAAGCAGATGTTTCCATCCCATTGATCCAGAGGAACCGGCCCTTCCATCCCGGAGTGCGTTGCCTCCAGTCGCAGGGGAATTATTCCTCACCAAAATGATGGGGTTTGCTATTTTCCAATCGTTTTTTCATTCATTCCGAGATGAAACGCACATGTTCCCATCAGCAGGTTTGGCTTAGGAATGCTGCATTCCCAAAGCCAGGAGCCTTCTCATGGAGGAGAGGTGAAGGCAAATGGCACTTGGAGCTGGAGCTGTTCCCTCTGGAAAGGTCCCTCTGTAACACCCAATTTAATCTTTACTATTCCATTCCCAACAAATGGCTCCTGCCCTTCCCAAATCCCTTCAGCCAGGCTCACATGGACTGCTTTATCCTGCCTTGATCTCACATGGGCTCCGCAGAGGAAATTGCTGCTTTAGGGCTGTGTTCTGGAGGATATTCTGTCTGAGCCTTGTGATCTTTCTCCTCACTTAAATCCACAAGTGCTGGCACGCTGGGAAGAACAAACACGTGGGGTTTTCCTTCCCTGGTTATTGCTGTCATCTCACATTAACCATCCCAAGGCTGGAAATCGCTGAAATCCCGGGTCACCTGGAAACTAAGCCCCGGATGTGGGGTCCTGTAGCTGGATCAGGGCCTGGGCGTGCAGTTTCCAATCACTGTGAGCAGAAAAAGACACTTCCATATGTTCTCCTTATGACTGTTCCTGCTTTGATATGAATTCCTTGGATTTACCCTTTTTAAAGCCAGGGCTTCAGTTCTTTACGCTGGACTCGCCCTGCCTCACCCAAAATGCTTAAAAGTTGGAGTTTAGGCCAGAACTGAGTGTTGGAAAAGGGCCTGGAGTGGCAGGAAAAGGGGGAATGGCTTTAACCTGACAGAGGGCAGAGTCAGACAGGATTTTGGGAAGAAATTCTTCCCTGGCACAGGTTTCCCAGAGAAGCTGTGGCTGCCCCTGGATCCCTGGAAGTGTCCAAGGCCAGGTTGGATGGGGCTTGGAGCAGCCTGGGATAGTGGGAGGTGTCCCTGTCCATGACATGGGGTGGGATGAGCTTTAAGGTCCCTTCCTACCCAAACCATCCTGGGATTCTATACTGGGGCTGGAACTGCTCCATCTGCAAAGGATTTTGGTCACTTTATGTTTGTCTCTCTTAATGCAGAAATTGCATCTTCATGCTCAAATCATTATCCATGGAATTTACATTTCTAAAGGGAGAGAAGCAAAAGCCAGAGGGGCTGCAATGGGCACATGGGCCACAAACCTGGGGCAGGGGATTTCCAGGAGCTCTCGTGTCAGAATTCCCCCTGCCTGGAGAAGACACAAGAAGACACAAGTGGTGTCAAAGGGGTTGACACACCACAACATGGTGCTAATCCCATGTACTTCTGGCAGTGGGAAGCCATTCCCTGTGTCCTGTGCCTCCATCCCTTGTCCAAAGTCCCTCTCCAGCTCTCCTGGAGCCCCTTTAGGCACTGGAAGGGGCTCTGAGGTTGTGGCAAAGCTGCTGCAAACCCTTGTGCTGCGAGAGCAGTCACAGGTTTAGGTGGGGAGGAGTCTGCTTGGGGGGGTCCCACCTGGACAGGGTGTGGCTCTGTGGGATGGCACCTTTTCCCCAGGGAGCCCCAAATCCTGAGGCCTGGAAAAGCACAGAATCAACTAAATTGGAAAAGACCTCTCTGAAGGTTGAGTCCAACCCAGGACCCAACAAGACCATGGCACCAGGAATGCTGGAGCCTGGAGAAACCTTCAGGGAGAGGAGCCCCCTCCCCGTGGTGCCTGGTCAGGCTCAGCGTTAGGGTGCAGCTCCCTCCTTTCCCTCCTCCTCCTCCTCCTCCCTGCCTTTTGGTGAGCGATCCGAGGGGCAGAGCAGGCTCTGGGCTCTCTGGCAGAGCATCTTTCATGTATCACGTCTGCTCCTCGAGGCACAGATCGTATCCTCTTTCCCTGGCACCAGCGCAGGCCGAAAGTGGCACCCCCAGGACAATGCCTTGGCCGGCTCCGGCGCTGACCCGGGATGTGGGAGCCGAGGGGTCGGGATGAGGGGGCCAGGAGGCACCGGGGAGGTTGAAGAAGGCGGTGTGGAATATCATTGTTCCAGCCAGGATGAGTAAGAGCACAGCTGAGCCTGGTCACCGACGGCACTTCCACGATTCCGGGGGAGGCAGGGGCTCGGAGACGGCTGCACAGTTGAGAATCAAGACAATGAGTCTATAAAAGTTTAAGAACTGAATAGATCCCAAACATTTGGTTCTCATTATCACCAAATAACATATAAATAAACATACAACAGAACCAAGAGCAGCATCTTCCTTACCCCCTCTGCAAGGAGTTGTGTTTAGGCTGAACTCGGCCTCCTCGGCCAAACCTCCTCCTGCGTGTTCTGGGATGGAATCGTGGGGCTGCCAGGCCTCATCTTCCTTCAAAACAGAGCAAAGGCTCATCCGTGCAGGAAAATGAGGTGTCAAAGTGCTGCTGGTCCTTAAAAATCAGCAGTGCAGGGGGAATTGTGAAAATGAGCACAGCAAGAGTCAATACAGCTTTTTGTTGTTGTTGTATCCAGCTCATCCAGTGCCACCCCCTGCCATGGGCAGGGACACCTTCCACCAGCCCAGGTTGCTCCAAGCTCCATCCAGCCTGGCCTTGGACATTTCCAGGGATGGGGCAGCCACAGCTTCTCTGGGCAATTCAATGTTAATTGTGAGAATTCACAGACTAAGGTGAGAGGCACAGATGAATGATCAGAGAGACAGCGATGACCTGAGAGGGAAAATCTTGGAAGAGTCCCTGGCAGAGCTAAGAAAAAAGTCATGAATGTGATTCCTCAGTACATTTTGCTCTTATAAGATGAGCATATTGCTCAATCCCTGCCCCTGTGAAAGTAGCTGGACACAAATAATTACCTTTCCTGCATGGACAGAGCTCACAGTTGGCTGAAAAAACAGCCTTAAGCAAAGCAGATTGTATGGTACATCTTGGATCTCACTGAGGAAGAGGAACTGAGATTGCAGTGCTGGATGGAGGCTCTATAAAATCAGGATTCTCCTTCCTAAGGGCTTGTAAACACCCGTGGATGTGCTGTTGGAGTGCCAGGATTTCAGGTTTTAGGAAACTTTATTGTACTCATGTTGTTGAGAACATCACTGAGAGAGCAAGGGATGGCTTTCCTCAAAAGAAAGTCAGGAATTCCAAAGCTTTTAGGTCACACATGTTAAACTCGGCTCTGCAGCCGCTGCAGGAATTGCAGCTGCTGCCAAAATGTAAATGGGGAATGGGCTCAAAGCTGCTTTACATCACTCGAAGGTTCCCTGATCTGTGGAATTCACACGGAGAGGGGCACTCGGAGCTGCCATGGAGTGCCCTGTGCTATGCAGAGAGCTGTAGCCATTCCAAAGGGAAGGGAGATCTCCTAAGCTGCAGCAGCTTCCTCCCACCTGTGGTTAAATCCTGCTGGGATGGGAAGGCGATGCTGGAGAAAACCCAGCAAGTTCGGGAATCAAGAGAAAAAGTCATTCCAGACACGTCCTCTGTGTGTTCTCCTCCTCTGCCCACCCTCCCCAGGACCTTCTCCACTGCTCTTCATTTTCCCACCCAGAGCACCAGGGATCCCTGTCCCTTCTGCACCTTCCCCACCCTCTGGCTCCTGCTTCTCCCGGACCAGGACCCTTGGAATGTGGGCGGGATACAGAAAACAAACCTGTGAGGTTCTTCATCCATGTAATGAGGTTTTTCAGGGGTGGCAGAGGAAGGGGAGGAATGCTCAGAGCGAGAGGAATTAAAATAAAACCCTGGAGAAACTGCAGCCATGGATGGTGGGGCTCCACTGGTCTGGGTGCGAGGATCCCACTTATTAATTCTGTATTAATTCCATCATTACATGGGATTCCTTTTTCATTCGTGGGAGGCTGATCTGCTCTAGGAGGCAGAAATCCCTCAGTTTGAGGATTTGGCCTAAATCCCCGATGAGGTCCAGGCAGGAATGAAGAGCTCACATCCTCTCCCTGACCCGGCCCCAGGCTGATCCCATGGCTAAAATTCACCTTCAAAGTAACATAAATGGCTCTGGAAAATGGGATGAGGCTGCTCCAAGTATGGGTAGGTCCATGCAGGATTTGGGTTGGGATTTTCATCTTGGAAACCAGGATTCTCATGGTGCAGGAGTTGGACTTGATGATCCTTGCGGGTCCCTTCCAACTCAGGATATTCTGTGATTCTATGAAAACCAGTAACAACCCTAAGTACTCAAGTAATTATAAATGTTCCTAAAATAATTGCAGGGTTTTGAACAGAGGGTTCATTTGTGTTTATTTGCTTTTTGCTCCTCAGTTGTTGGGGTTGGCAGCACTTAATGCTTCCAGTTTTGTTCTTCCCAAATATTAGCTAAACATTTCTTTCCTAAATGAAAACAGAGACTTTCATGGAATTTCACGTCTATGACACAGGACTTATAGGAAAAAACCCGACTGCAGGAAAACAAGGCCAGGAAGGGCTGGAAAAGGTCGTCCTCCTCCCCAAAGGCAGGACAAGGCCACCATGGGATCCTTCCTGGCTGTGATCTGTAGGATGAAGACCCCACAAATTCCCAGACAGTGTGTTCCAGGACTTGGAAGGGTTTCTCCTGGAAGGCACAGCCTCGTGGGAAGCTCCCCCTGCCCCCGGGATGAGGGAGCACAGACCTGGCATGGGACCACCCGGCTCTCGGAGCCCACCCGGGGGGGCTCACCAGGACCCCATCCCGGGGCTGTGCTGTGACACTCCTTGGTGCTGGGCCCTTCCCGGAGATCTGGGGATGGCTCTGACACCTCCCAGCGCTGCCGAGCTGCTCTGCATTGTCTGATCCTCCAAAACCAGCTGGAATCCTCCTCTGCAGTGCCACCTCCTCTGCTGCCACTAGCACCTTTTATTTAATCCCTTTTTTTTCCCTTTTACTTTTCCAAATCACATCCTATTCTCTTCAGGCCACCTCTCGAGTTTGTTCAGATCATTTCTAACTTCTGAATTCAAATTTCCTGGCGGCCTGTGAGCATCACACAGCACCTTATTCATCTCATTATCCCTCTCGTTATCAATTAAACCCACTGATTGGGAATAGAACCAGCACAGGCTTTGCCAACTCCTTTTAAATGAGTTTTAAGGTCCTTCGAAACCAAACCAGGTGTGATTCCATGGTTCCCTCTCCAAACCCACTCCTCGCCTTGGCTCACTCTTTCCCAGGCTGTTTTCCACCTCCCATTAGTTTTCAGCAGTAAGGACCAGTCTTGAAAACGCTGGAGAAGGCGGTGACAGCCGCCCCAAAGCACCACCGACCCCCGGGCACCCCGTGCTCGGCCGTGTCCCCGGCAGAGCGGTGGCAGCAGTGCCCATGCCCGGGCATCGGTGGCGTTTGGCACCTGCTGCCAGGAGCCCTCCGCCGGCTGCGGAGACACGGACTGGCGAGACTGCGGTCACCGGGACCGGGATCGGTCCATCCGCTCCGGGATCGGGATCGGGACGGGGATGTGGAGCGGGACTGGGACTGGGATCAGGAGCGGGACTGGAAAATGAATGCGAAGTGGGATGGGGCCCTGCACCCATCACCGCGCCTGCCCGTACCGGGACAGGGACAGGGACCGGGACAGGGACAGCGACAGGGACAAGGACCGGGACGGGGACCAGGACAGAGACAGGGACAGGGACATGGACCGGGACAGGGACCGGGACGGGGACAGGGATCGGGACAGGGA
>VZRO01005235.1:831508-892629 GCA_013397915.1 Daphoenositta chrysoptera | reverse complement strand
CCTGTCCCTCCTGAGCCACTCCTTGTGTGTCCCTGTCCCTCCTGAGCCACTCCTTGTGCATCCCTGTCCCTCCTGAGCCATTCCTCGTGTGTCCCTGTCCCTCCTGAGCCACTCCTTGTGTGTCCCTGTCCCTCCTGAGCCACTCCTTGTGCATCCCTGTCCCTCCTGAGCCATTCCTCGTGTGTCCCTGTCCCTCCTGAGCCACTCCTTGTGTGTCCCTGTCCCTCCTGAGCCTCCTTCCCTGTGGGGCATCCCCAGCCCGAAGGAGGGATGGGGGACACCCAGGGGTTGAGGATTTGCCTCTTCCAGCCCCACGTTGTCTTCAGGCCCTTGGGGGGCACCCAAGGGGCTCTGAGCTCTGTGTGGCTGCACTGTCCTGTGGGAGCTGCCTGGGAAATGGGATGAGCATTCCCTGCTCCTCTTTATTCGTGCCCAGGCTTGGCTGCTGCCACTTCAGTTGGAAATGGAGCTTCCCATCCTCTGCATGCAGCTGGAAATTCCTGACAAACTCTCAAATCCAGCATGAAAGAGTTTGGAATGAGGGGAGGAAATGCTCAGCATTTGTTTCATTTCACTTTTTGGAATGTTGGTCTTTAGGGAAGATGGGCAGAGTCACCTTTCTGTTTATTTCCTTTATTGATCTGATCCTGCTGGATTTCCTTCCTTGTTCCAAATGTGGAATGTTCCTTTTATGTCCCTGGAAGTGTCCAAGGCCAGGTTGGACAGGGCTTGGAGCAACCTGGTCTGGTGGAAGGTGTCCCTGCCCATGACAAGGGGTGGAACTGGATGAGCTTTAAGGTCCCTTCCCACCCAAACCATTCCAGGATTCCTTGCAAATTATTATCCTAAAGCAGGGAAGGACTTTAGTACTGAGGATGCTCATACAGCTGCTGCTTTTCCCTGAAATTTCCTATATGGATGACAAAGTTGCTTGGCAGGAGGAGACCAAACTCTGCATTTAAGTGACTTCCCTACATCTTCAAACCCCAGGAATATCAGGAATGTGAACCCTGATATTTCTTCTTTCTCTGGGAGGAGCGTTTTCAGCCCTTCACTTCCCTTTTCAGCCCCTGGAATTGGAACAAAAGAGCTTTTCTTCTAAAAGTGAGCCGTGGAATTGGGTGTTAATGGAAACTAATTAATGCTGAATGGAAAATTCCTTCTCGGCTGTGTTTTGCCATTCTCTTTTGTAGCTCCAACCTACCAGACCTCTCTCGGGCTGCCCATACTTTTCCCGGAAGGATAAATGAGGCTTATGTTTCCAGAACGGGAGCTGGAGGCATCTCACCCCTCCATGCACCCTTGGCTTGATCTCCCCCAACCTTCCCCAGACCTTTGAGTGACCTCAGAAGGGCCCAGTGCTGCTCTGTGCACCCACCTCACCTTCAGAGGCCCCCTTTTCCTTGGATTTGGCCTCATTTTCTGTTTCAGACACTCACAGAATCATTCCGGTTGGAGAAGCCCTCTGGAATCATCAAGTCCAACCCTTCCCCTGCACTGCCAAGGCCACCCACTAGCCCATGTCCCCAAGTGCCACACTCATATGGCTTTTAAATCCCTCCAGGGATGGAGACTCCACTCCTGTGCCAGGGCTGGACAACGCTTTCCATGAGAAATTATCCCTAATATCCAACGGAACCTCCCCTGGCCCAGCCTGAGGCCGTCCCCTCTGCTCCTGTCCCTGTTCCCTGGGCGCAGAGCCCGACCCCCCCGGCTGCCCCCTCCTGTCAGGGAGTTGTGCAGAGCCACAAGGTCCCTCTGAGCCTCCTTTTCTCCAGGCTGAGCCCCTTTTCCAGCTCCCTCAGCCTCTCCTGGTGCTCCAGCCCCTTCCCAGCTCCATTCTCTCCTCTGGACACAGGAAAAGCCTGGAAGAGCAGCAGGAGATGGTTGGGTTGGGGGGAGTTTCACCCCGTTCTTAAATGGGTGGTTGGTGCTGAGGAGTCTCTGTGGCCAAAGTGGCAGAGTTGGCTGAGCCAGCATTTCCCAACTGGATCTGCTGAGCACAGCCCTGAGCCACCACCTCCAGCCAGAGCTCTGCCTGAAGCCCTCTGAGCTCTTCTGGCCTTTCAAACAGAGCCAAAAGCCCAACTGTGGAGGGAAACACCTGCCTGTGCTTTGTTTTGAAATCCATATTAAATCAGGAGATCAAGGAGTCGCTGTCCGTGCGGAGGGATAGAGGAAAGCCATTGATGTGCCAGATGTGTGGTTGGAACATCTGTGGCTGGAGGTGCTCTGCCCAGGATTTCTCTGCTGAGGAAAGCAGGGAGGTGGTGCCTGAAGGGGCTGCCAGTGGTGGTCTCCTCTCTGTGGTAAATCCATCTTTTTCCTTAGGTAGGACATGGTTTGAATCCATAGAACAGCCAGGGGTGGTGTTAAGGATAAACTTGTTGGATTCATGATTGGTGTTTTTAACTACTTCATTTCCAGGTAGTGAGGGAGGGGAAATTCCCCGTAGGAGCAAACTCTGAGCATCAAAGCTGTTTGTCCTTGCTGAGCCGAGCTCCAGACACACCCTGCCCCAGCAGAAAGTGGGATGGGGACTGTAGTGTTGGGAGCTGTCAGTACAGAGATGTTCCACATCCTCCTCTCTGGATGAGCCCAGAGGAAAGGGACATTCCTCAGGCTGAGGCTGCATCCCACAGGGATCAGGGGGACAATTCCATCCGGCACTGGGACTGATGTCCTTCCAGAAGGCAGGAGGGAAGGAGCACTGGCAGGATCTTGGTGCTTGGCCAGTTTGGAGATGGATCCCAGTTCAGGGTGGTGAGGTCCAGAGCACAGACCAAGTTGTTCACATCCCCTGTGAGGAAAAGCTTTTCCTCATCCTCGCTCTCCATACTTCCATTCCTTTCCGAATCTCCCCATCCCTCCCCGGCTGTGGCTGCAGCCACCTCCTGCAGGGTGAGGGCTTGGAGCTGCCCCTTGGGCTGCTCCCTGGAGGGAGGACATTCCCACGTCCCTGTGGGATGTAGGAATGTCCGTGTGCCACAACTGCTGAGCTTTTTTCCCTGGGATAGACCAGGATCCCGTGAAGCCTTGGCTGCCTCGGCTGCTGGGATTCCTGTCAGCAGATCACCTGCTCCTGGTTGGAAGTGGTAAGTCCTGTCTGGCTCCATGTCAGCAGCATATCAGGCCCACAAGTGTGTTGGCAGGAACCCTTCCTCTCTCCCAGGCTCTTGGATCACGATGGGAGGATCAACCAGATGTCCTCAAAATCCTGCATATCCTGAGGCTGACCTGCAGCCAGCAGGGAAAACTTCATTCTGTGTCCGTGGAATCTCTCCCAGGTTTTGTAAAGACAGAACCATTTCGGGTCTTTCCATCCCTCCTGCCTCTCTTTAGTCGTGTTGGGCTCCAACCCCCTTCGGGGTGGTCAAAGTGGGACCTTGTGAAAGACCAGAAAGGTGCTGAGCTTCTCCTGTAGGGACTGCAAGGAATGTGTCTGACACTTCAGCTGGATTTCCCTATGGATTTAAAGAAGGGGATCAGGGCAGGAGGGCTTGGAGAATATCAATGATTCAACCAAAGAAATTATTTGCACCAACTGTGCCATTTAAATGCTCATGAATAAGCAGGAATAATGTGTAGGATTTGTGGTACCTGTCTGAAATAGCTCTGCTGGAGCCCCAAACCAGACACGGAGGGTTTGGATTTCAGACCATCCTCTAGCTCCAGGATCTTCCTTTGGAAAGAATGCAACATTTCGTGCCAGCAGCTTGTGCTGCCCCTAAGATCCTCCTGTTTTTAGGATGCAGATTTTGATCTCAACCTGGGAGTCGGAGCACGCACTCGAACAGCATCTTAATGAGCTTATGGTTGAGAGCTATTTATTATCTGTTAGAACAGGCCTTTTATTCCACTGGCAGCCTAATTTGCATGGTTTGTTGTAATTAACACCATAAAATGTTTAAACAAAAGTACAGATAGAAATTAAATTTACAGGCATTGAATTCAATAGCATCAGAATAAACCTTTGATTTGTTTTTTTCCTTTGGCAAGAAAGTGATTCACTCAAATTAAATTTAGGAAAAGCTCTCAGCTTGGAAGGAGGGATTTAATGAAAAAAAGGCGTCCCAAACTGTCGGAGCAGCTCGGGGGAAAGCTGGGATTTCACTTGGACCAGGCTGCTGAAGGGAAACTCAACTGCTTTGGGTGGGAGAGGTGTCCCCAAATCCCACGTCAGCCACTGCCAGCAGCACACGTGCAGGCAGGTTGGTGGCTTCGCTGTCCATCTGTTCCATTTTTCCATGCTCTGGCAACTATTTTGGAGGCACTGAGGGGTTGGGATGGAGGCAGATTGATGGGAGTGTTCCCTGGAAGTGTCCAAGGGCAGGTTGGACAAGGTTTTGGGATAGTGGAAGGAGTGGAACAAGATGAGCTTTAAGTCCCTTCCAACCTAACCCATTCCAGGATTATTCTACGATAGTTTGGAAAATCAACCTGAGGCTGATCCGTGGGTGAAAGGGTTGGGAATTACATCATGTCCTGGCCATTCCTGAGGGGCTGGAGGCAATTTCTGGATGTGGCAGTACACGTCCTGCTGCTGCAGAGCACGCAAGGTGGCTCTGGAAAAGTCTTTTATGGCACTGAAAGAGGCTTCACCATGTCCACCCCCAAATGAAGTCATCAAACCCAGGCCTCTTCTGCTCTGATTTATGCAGCAAACATTACAAAACATTATATTGTGAGCAAATGGTCTCTGGGTGAGGTTTAGATTCCCTTCTATTGTTTGGGATTTGGGATTTAGGGTTATGGCTGGGATTTGTATAGTCAGAACTAATTTGTAGCGTCTGGGCCCAAGGCTTGGAGTGGTGCAGGAGTTGGGATTGAGCTGCTGGAGACATTAGTGGGGGGGAGCACGTGTTCCCCGTTCCCGGGGCTGCCGGGATTTACAGCCTGTGGCTTCTTGGGAGCTGATCCAGCAGGAATTCTGGTCAGAAAATAAACTGGGAGGGTTTAGCACATCTGCGTCTCTCCCTGGATCTTTGAGGTGCAGAGTTGGGGTTTGGAGGGTCATCCACAGGTTCATCTCTGCATCCCAAGGGATTTGTCGGAAATTTCCTCAGTGAGATGTTGCTGTAGAGGATATTCCCCAACAGGTTGTGTTTTGAAGCTTTAAAAGGTCAAAAAAGGTCTGTCCCAAAGGTTTATAGGATGAAAATTGGTGTAGTTATGGAACAGATTGAAAGCTTCAGGTTTTTGCCAGCCCCTGGACAGTTTGATAACCTTAAAGTGGCTTTTCCTCCTGGATTTCCTCCTGAAATCCCTCCTGGATCAGGGTGAAAACCACCACCAAGGACTTGCCTGTGTAGAGGACATGGAAAAACTGAGATAAGTGAACTAAAAGCAACTTTTAGAAAGAAATAAAGCTGGCATGCACCAACACCTCGAGGAAGAGTGCTGGAAATCACATTTTCTTGGGCAGGTCATGCACAAACTCAATTTTTAAATTAATTAATTCCTGTCACTGCATCAAAGTGTTCTCCATGTTGGTTTATTTGCTCTTTCTAAGCATTTTTTTTACCTCTGGCTCCTATTGCTCCACTGGTTGCCTCTCACTCTTTCCCAACTAAACCTCTAAAAGTTCAAGGATCCATGAAGTGTGTGTTTTGTTTAAGTCTATTTTTATTCTCTGTATGATTATTTGGGTTGGTTTGCCAGGAGAGATCCAGCCCTTCACCCACTGGGTACTGCAGGTGCTGAGTATTGGCTGCACAGAAAATAAGAATTAATTTAGCATTAATTGTTTGGCTTTGGGATAAACTGGGAAGGAGGAGCATCTTGCTGTGGCAGCACCTGCTAACAGCACAACTTTGCTGGTTTGGGAGGGATTTGTCATGCCCAAACTGGAGATTTTGAAGCAGGAATAAAGCTTCTTCACTGTCTTCTCAGTTGCTTTGTAGTGTAAAGGGCCAGGTAGGGCCCTCTGCTGGGGTTTGCAGTGTTAATCAGTGATTAACAGAAGGAAAGTTGTGAAATTAGGGAAGACACGGAATTTAATGCCTGCAGTTTGATAATTATGTGGTTTAGGGTTTTTTCACTTCAAATTAGAGGGTTTTGGTAATATGATAAGCTGCTATTACATGTTGCAGGCACAGGACCCACATTTGAAATTTATTTTTTCTAGCAGCGTTTTTTAAGAACAGATTCTCCCTGTATTTACTGTCAGTTCCTCTGGCTTCTCTTTTTCTTTGGAAATGACACATTGGGAACGATGTTGTCAGAGTTTGGGGGGGTTGGAATGAGATTTTTTGGCTCAGGCAATGGCAACTGAAATTTTGGCTTGCTATCCCTGGTGAGGTGATGTGCCCTGTCACAAAGGTGACCCCAAATGGGTCCCTTTCACCCCAAACCATCCTGTGAGTGTGGAATTCTGTGTCTCCACATCAGAGCCCGGGGGAGCAGCTCAGCCTGGGAGCATGTCTGGGCAGGGACAGGAGGGAAACGGGGAGCAGAGCTGCTATTAAAGGGATTATTCCCAACATTATTCATCAGCCAGGCTTGAGTGAGGGCCTCAGATCTGGTTGTGTTTGTGTTGGGGGGTTGTGGGTGTTGCTGATGGGAAAGCAGAGCCTTGCTCTGGGGGGGAACTGGTTTTATACTGGTTTTGTACCAGTTTTGGGGAAGTGTTGGTAAAGAGGCTGCTGTTCATATTTACATTTATATTTATGTTTATATCTATGTATTGTATTTATGTATTGGATATAGGGGTAGGGGCACTGTCCATCCTTAGCCCATGAGCTGGGAGCTGCCTCTGCAGGGGAGGTGCCAGGCACATCTCCATGGACACAGAGCCACAGAAGCTGTGCCTGCCCCATCCCTGGAAGTGTCCAAGGCCAGGTTGGACGGGACTTGGAGCACCCTGGGATAGTGGAAGTTGTCCCTGCCCATGGCAGAGGGTGGAACTGGATGAACTTTAAGGTCCCTTTCAACCCAAACCAGTCTGGGGACATCGGTCTTGTGCTCTGGGCTTTGAGAGTTTGTGACCCAGGTTGTGCTGGTGCGTTTTCCTTTTCTCTGGGTCAGAGTTTTCCTGGTCTGGCTGTGATGGGAAGAGCTGACTGCCCTGACTGTCGGTGGAAAGGCTCCAGTACCACGTGAGAAGTGTCTCAAAATCTGCTTGTCAGTGAATAACTGCTGCTAAAAGATAGGAGCTGGCATTGGTGTCAGGAGGAGATTCTGGAACATGGATGGAGCTTTAGCTGCAGCAGAGCTGAGGGTTCAGGAGAGATGCTGGAGGTGCTAAACAAGGAAAAAGGTGGAGGAGCAGCTTCCACTGCTGCCAGCTCACATATTCCCTTCCTGGAGTGTTCTGCTTGCAGTAAGTGCAGCTTTTTCACTTCACAGAATCACTGAGGTTAGAAAAGCTCTCCAAGATCATCCAGTCCAACCTGGGACCACCTTGTCCCCAGCCCAGAGCACGTCCAGGCCTTCGTTGGACACTCCAGGGATGGGCACTCCAAACCTTCCTGGGCAGCCCCTTCCAAGGCCTGACCACCCTTTCCATGCAGAA
This sequence comes from Daphoenositta chrysoptera, assembly GCA_013397915.1. NCBI lineage: Eukaryota > Metazoa > Chordata > Aves > Passeriformes > Daphoenositta > Daphoenositta chrysoptera. The sequence goes on along the minus strand of VZRO01005235.1, from coordinate 885,116 downwards.
ATTCCTCCTGATATCCAACCTGCACCTCCTCTGGCACAGCTTGAGGCTGTACTTGAATGAAGACCACTTTTGGTCTCTCTCCTGCAGCATGGGGTAGTGACGAGCAGCCGCTGTTTGTTGTGGTGTTGCCGCCTTTCCCCGGGTTTTCTGCCTAATGCCTGCCTGAGGAATCATCCTGATGAACACACGGAACAGGCACAGCTCCTGGCTGGAGGGATGAGAGCAGCTAATCCACAGGAACACAGCCCAGCCTTTTGTTGCTTCCCGTTGTGGGGAGTTGTGCAGAGCAGCGTTTGTCAACACTCGGGGCCTGACAAAGAGCCCCTGACGGCTGTGGGTGAGGCCAGAAAGCAGGGCCGGAGGGGAAGGTGTTGGGACTTGCTGCTGGAGCCGTGTCTGCACACAGACAGCTGGTTCAGCAATCCCTCCTCTCCTCTGGGAATGCAAAACTGACAGTTCTTTTGGCATCCCACAAGGAAGCAGGTTCAGGAGGCGCAGGGGGCTCTGCACGCTCAGGCCATGGGGAGTTGTTTTTTAGCAGTGAGGTGAATTTTGGGGGGTTGCACCTTGTGCTTCTGGGGTTTCATCCTTTTCAGATGTCCTTTCTCCTTTTCTCTTTTTTTTTCTTCGACTCTAAAAGTTGAAAGAGGCCTTGGGTGGCTTCTCCTTTTGAAAGGTGACCTTGCTGCATAAAGTTGTCTGACTTTGTGCTGTCCATGCCCGGTGATATATGGGAGCATCTGGGAATGAGGGGAGGCTGCTGATTAATTCCCTGAATTTCTCTAGGATCACATGTGTACCTCAGGATCCCTTCCCAGCACTGGTGAAATGTTCCCCCTTTAATCCCAGCCCTGTGTGAGGATCTGCCATGTGTAGGCAGAGCAAAGAGAAGTGGGGAATGGGCTTTTTTGGGAGTCTGGCATATTCCAGTAGTGCCAAGTGTGTCTCAATTAGTCCAGTGTGTGCATCTGTTATTTGACTGCGGGCCAAAGCAATACATTCTCCTCCTGCCTCCCTGGCCATGATTTAATTAATTATAAATTTTAAAATTCAGCCACAAGCTGTAGGTGAAGGTGCTGCCGGGAGTGTGGGAGCTGCTACCAAAATGCCATCGTTAAATGATGGTGTCATTCCCAAATAATCCATTTTATAAGGCTGTTTTATTGGTAGTTTCTGTGCTTTGCTACTTCCAGAAGATCTCTCACCAGAGGCTGGTTCCTGCTCTGCTCACTCACTTCCCACCTCCACCCTGCACCTCTCCAGGCTAATCATAAAAATCAAATTGTTTTCTCTGCTGGAGAAACAAAAGGAGAGTCAGAACTGAGGCTGATGTGATCCAGACCAAGCATTTCCCTCTCCTTTGGGTGCTGGATGTCCGAGCTCTCCGGGAATTAAAACCACCAGATGTGTTTCTGCCCTTGGGCACCCCGAGCTCTCTGCAGCAGCATTCCCAGTATCCTTCTCTCCACATGGCATCCTCAGTCATTTGGTTTTTCCTGTTGCAACGTTACAAATTTCTGCTGCCCTGGATTTTATTTGTGGGTTTTTCAGGCTTAGCAGGTAATGGTTATAAATGGAAATTTGACTGCAGCACGTGGTTTCTGGCTGCAGTAAATTCGTTCCCTGCGGGCTTGGGGACGGATCCCATGTGTTTTCTCCAGTGCAAATGGTTGTTTCAAACATCCATCTGCTTTATCTGCTGTTGTGTTTACAGTTCCCCTTTGTAGTTCCCGGCAGCATCTCCTCTCTCCTCTGCTTTTGTTTATTTAAGGTTATGGTAAAATATCCCTCTTGTTTGGAGCTGTTTTGTAGGGGCCTTTCCCAGCTTGGCTGATCCCAGGGGTCAGGGGAATAAAATATGACCTGATCACCCCAGGGGAATCCCACAGTGGTGGTTCCAGCTGGTTCCTGGTGTTGTTGCTCCTTGGGAATGGGATTTTAGCCTGCCCTTGACCTTCCAGAGCTCTGCAGGCAACATGGCTGGTCATTATTGAAAAATAAAGGGTTTAATCCACTCAATTTGTAGCAAAAGCTGACCAGTGGACCCATCTTTGTTTGGGTATTGAATTGTGTGATGTCCGTGGTTGTTTGTCTGTCCAGGATGATTTAGGAAACCAGTTTCAACTTTAGAAAAAAACCCCAAAATAATACAACAAACAAACCCAAACCAAGCTGTCTGAAAAATCCTAGGAGGATATATTTGATACTTTTTCCTGGCAAAAGTTAAACATTTTCCATCCCTCTTCAGTTTCAATCCTTCAGAAGGTTTGTGGGTCCTTCTTCAGCACGTGGTGCTGCCTCTCCGTGTCCGTGTCCAGGCGGGAGCTGCAGGGAGCACCCCGGGGCTCCACAGCCTTTGGAGTTTCCCTCAGGTTTTGTGTCCCCATCATGGGCAAAATATGACCCAGGATGACATTTGGAGAAGTTGCAAAATTCTGTCTGTAAACAGTATTTTATTTTTTTTTTTCTTATGCTGAGCCCCGAGCGATGTCACTGCTTGTCTTGCACAGAGAAGTAGGAAAATAGTCCCTGGCTGCAGGAGGGGGTTGTTTTCCTAATTTTCCTTACCACAGCAGCGTTTCCTGTTACTGGTGAGTGTGTGGAGTGCCTGGATGAGACCCCCCAGCTCATGTGTCACCCCAAGGTGTGTGTTGGAGCTTTGTGGGACCCTGGAGAGGGACTTTGAGAGGAGCCTGGAGTGCCAGGAGAAGGAATGGCTTCCCACTGCCAGAGGGCAGGGTTAGATGGGATGTTGGGAAGGAATTCTGGCTGGGAGGGTGGGGAGGCCCTGGCAATGGTGGCCCAGAGGATCTGTGGCTGCCCCATCCCTGGAAGTGTCCAAGGTGAGATTGGATGGGGCTTGGAGCAACCTGGTCTGGTGTCCCCATGGCAGGGGGTAGAACATGATGACTTCTAACCCTCTCTCCAACCCAAACCAGTCTGGGATCGTATGGCCTTGAATTCCCTGCCCTCTGCTGCTGGAATTGTCTCTTTTCCCAGGTCAAAAGCTGCTGGCCAGCTCCAAATAGTCCAAGCCAGTTGAGCCTCATTTTAGCCACTGGGTGTGGACCTGTCCATGAATTTTTTTTCATGGCTCCTTTTATTTTTTTAACCTTCCAGCTTTTTAAACCTTCTGTTTTTTTTAACCTCCTAGTGCCTCACTTTGTCCATACGATGGAGAAGCAGCTGCTGCAGAGGCACGAGCAGCATCCAGGAGCTAAAACAGTAAATCCTTTACTACTCTCCTTACTTAAACTCCTCTCAACAAGCAACTCAGACAGCACAAAACCTTTTGCTTTCAGCCTCGCAAAGTCAGAACATGTCATAGGGGATGTTGAGCCAGCGCTTCCCTCCCAAGAGCTGCCCCAGCCCGACACGAGGCAGCTGTGCAGCAGCTGGCCTGGCTGCCTGGCTGGAAACATCTGGATGGGCTGCGGCGCATGGCGGGAGCCGCTGAGCCGATGCTGCTGTGCAGCCTCGGGCGCTGTTTGAAGACGTGCGTCGGGCTCTGCACTTCAAAGCCCGGCTCAGAAAGGCTTGGCTTGCACAAACTCACACCTCTGCCTCTGCTCTGGGGCTGCCGTGGCTCCCACCCGCAGCCAGAGACCCAGGAATGCCATAGTTGAGGTTTGTTTTCTGGGAAGATGATGGGATTCCTGTGCTCAGCTTCACGAGCCACTTGCTCGTGCTGTGCCAGCTGCTCGCGCTCGCCGGCCGGGCCGTGGGGGCTTGGGGATGGGTTGTTTGGATGGAAAACGGAGCTGTTGCCATGTGGAGAGGGAGTGGGGAATGTTGTTCTGATTAGGAACCGTCTGGTGCTTGCAGCAGCAAGTGGAGCTGGGTTTGGTGGCCCCAGAGCCGGGCCTAGGGCGGCCGGGGATGTGCACGGTGCTGGGACCGGCTGTGAGATAGCGGCTTGTGGAAAGCTCACATTCCTGAACTCCTCCCAGCGCCTTTCCCGGAGTTTCTACAGCACATCCTGACATTTCTGATCCAGCTCATCCCTCGTAGCTCAGGGTTGTGCTGTTCCAGTGCACAGGGAATGGTGCAGGGTCAGCCTGCTGCTCACGGTCGTTCCCATGGCATCGCTCCGGACACTCCACAGAGCCGTCAGGGATCCCATGTGCCTCCTCTGACTCCCTCGGCTGCCCACATATCCCAGAGCACATTCCAGGGGCAAGGAGATGGCACAGCTGGCAGGTGGGTCAGGCTGCCACAGGTTTGCTTCTGGAAGGATCCATCCCAGAAGCGCTGGGGTGTTGTTTTCCCCTCATGCCGGTGGTTTCGGCGGGTGCTACGGCTTTGGGAGCTGCTCCAGGTGTCTTCACTTCCAGAGAAGACAATTCCTGCTGCTGAGCTCACACAGGCAGTGGAAACCAGGCCAGGAGAGGATTAAACAGCAGCAGAATTTGAGGTTTTTTACGAGGGTGGTTTTTACCACCACTGGCACAGGGTGCCTGGAGAGGAGGTGGATACCCCAACCCTGGAAATTTTCAAGCCCTGGTTGGGTGAGGCTTGGATCAACCTGGGCTAGTGGAAGTGGACTAGTGGTCACTGGCCATGGCAGAGGGCTGGGCCAAATGGCCTTGAAGGTCCCTTCCAGCCCAAACCATTCCATGTTTCTATAATCCAATTTTTGGGAAGCAGGATGTTTATCTGGAGGCAGCTCCTCCAGTGCCACGTGCTGAGTAGCTCCTTGGTGCCCCCTGGATCCAGGGCTCGAGGGGACATTCCCTCTTCCCCCCATTCCCATGCTGTGTCCCGTTGGCTTCCGAGGAGTCCCTGTAGGATCCGGAGTTTTGCAATTCCTGCATGAAGGAGCATCTCTGGCACCGCACCCGGCCCTGCCTTGTGGGGACTTGTTCCTGTGGCTGTGCCCGGAACGGAGCCTTGCAGAGCTCTTAATCCTGTCTGCATGAGGTCATTGGCTCCTTGACGTTAATTGCAGGGGATCTGATTAATTAGGCAACAGAGCATAATTTATTTGAGCAGATTATTGTATAGAATTAACCAGGCAGTCACTGTCTCCCACCACAATTCCATGCATCCCTGCAGGTGTGGGAATCGCTGTTAAAACCTTCACCCTCAAAGTGGATGGCTGGGTAATAATTGGACTATTTCCCAGTTGCTGCAGTGGACTGTTTATCCACATTATTTCATGGATGCGTTATTTTGTGGGTGTTACATTTTCAGCAGACTTGTTTTCATTTTGATGCTATTTGATTTGGACTACTTGATTCCCTCCTCCTGTTTCCTTCCCTTCCGTTTTTCTTCTTCCAATAAAACGTCATAAAAATTAATCCCCGCTGAAGGCCAAATTTAACATCCAGATTGAGAAAAGAGGATTTTAAAGCCCTTGTGCTGAAAAGGGGAAAAAATGCGCTCGGACAGGAAGTCTTGGGTTTGTTATGGAGCAAGGAAAAATGTTTTTAAAACTTTATCACAGAATTATGGAATCCCAGGATGGTTTGGCCTGGAAGGGACCTCAAAACTCATCTCATTCCACCCTTTTTCCATGGGCAGGCACACCTTCCACTAGACAAGGATGCTCCAAGCCCCATCCAACCTGGCCTTGGATACTTCCTTAAACAGCTCAATTATCTGAACTGCAAAAAGATTTTAAAATTCTGAAGATTTTTTAAGATTTCTTCCCAAAAAGGATAGGAGGGGCTGTCTGAGAGCAAGGGCAGAATGAAGTTCATCAGTTCCAGTGTCTGACAGATGTTCTCCTCTAACTTTCTCCCATATGGATCCATCTCCAGGAGTCCCATCAAACCAATTCTTTGCTGCAGCTGGCCCCACCCCAGGCAATGGGGTTATGTAGAATGGAGATAAAAGGAAAAACACCAGAGAACTGAAAAATGTCATAAATTTGGGTCCTGCAGCCACATTCCCAATGGAAGGCTCCAGAGCAGGACCTGGTTGGTCACCTTCTGCAGGAAGAGGTGGCTTGGTCACCTGGAGTGTTTGTCTGCTTTGGAGATGGGTTCAAAAAGGGGACTGGTCATTGAATCAGCTGCTCTTCCCAGATGTTGGGATTTCAGTGCTCCTGTCTCATGAGAAACGATTGGAATTGGTGGGAGTTGAAGGAGCTGGGTGGAAAAAAAGCACCTTCAATGGAGGTGACCCAAAGCATCTTCTGGGAATGGTGGCTGTGCCCATTATGGTCCATGTTGTGTTGGTTGTGGAAGCAGTTGAGGTCATTGTTCCTGCCATGGCTAACAGGACCTTCCCAGTATTCCCAAAAGTGTTTTCAAACCTGGCAAAAGGAGTTTTTCTCCTAAAGAGGAACCCTGAGGGTGGTTTCAGGCTGGAGAGAGCCCAGTTCTTCATCTTGCAGGGAACGGAGGTGCTCCGAGGAGAGCAGCAGAGCCCTGAGGCTCTTTGCTGGAGCAGCTCCTGATTTGGGGAGTGTTTTTAAGAGGGGTTCTGGCTTTGAGGAGGGTTGTGCTGTTGACCTCATGTTGTCCTGGATGTGCTGGAGGAGCTCCAGGTCATGAGGAGCAAGAGCAAAGGTGCAGCTGGAGAGAGAGAAAGGGAGGAGGAACTATGGCTGATACGGAATCGCTGAGGGTTGGGTTCCCCAGATCAAGTGTGTGACATGTTTTATAAAATGCATGAATATTTTGGGAATATAACTGCTCAAATAAGGACGGAATTGCTGTTGGAATGCAGGAGAAGAACCCATGACCTCCATCTGGAGGGGGGCGTAGCCCAGCTGGCTGAAAATGGGCCTGAAAAGGGCTACAAAAGCTAATTAAAATGTGAAAAACTGAGAATTCCCACTAATAGACAGCAGATCCCTGCCTGGCGCTGCTTCACAGCTAAATTTGATTTCCTTGGGAGGCAAAAGGAACTGATTTAAGTTCCTTACCTTGCTGACATTGATCCTTCTCAGCATTTAACCAGCCTGTTCCCAGCAAGGAGCTTCCCGCGGCTCTGCTGTGCCGGACCCGGAGCCTGCAGCAGGAATCTCATACTCCTGCTACCAGTAAAAAATTCACTGCAGGTGTCTTCGTGTGCAGTGTTAAACTCAGCTTTGACCTTGTTCTCCTGACATCTGGGTTGTGTTTGAGCTTTCCCTTCAGTGCCAGCAGGTGTAAGGAATGGGAAGTCTCAGCCGTCGCTCAGCTGGAGCTGTGTCCACCTCCGTGGCATTGTCCCCCCATCAAAGTCCTTGTGGGAGCCACCAGCTCCCCTCCAGCCCAAGGCAGCTCCAGGGAAAGGTGTCTTAGGCAAGTGCGTGGACAAAGAGCCTTGTTAAACAAATCCTGGTCTTCCAGGCTTGAGGTGGTGCTGGTTTGGGGTCAAATTTAGTCATTGAGGTGCTCCTACAGTCAGGGAAGGTTGTGGGGTGTGTGGAATCCAGGGATTCAGACTGCAGACCTGGTTCCATTTTGTGCTGAAACCAATTTTCTGTGGAGGTTCAGGACAGAAAGTGTTTCTCAGGGTTCCATAGGTTATTCTCTGTGCTGAAGGAATGCTAGAACCTTCCTTCTCCCATGAGGAGAAAACCAACCCCACTGCTGCCTCTGCCATGTTCTCACCTTCCAGGTTTACCTGCTCCAGGTTCCCTGAGCTGATTGAAAGTAAAAATCAAGTGGTGTGTTCAGTTGGATCAGTGGCGGAAATGTGAATATTTGGGATGTTGCTTATTGAACTAAGCTGAGTTTGAGCTGCAAAAAGTTTGGATTAGAGGAAAGGAGGAAGTTCCTGTTCAGACTTGGAGCTGCAGGATGTGATCACCTCTGTCACAGTTCTGCTTAAAGCTCTGTTCCACATGGAAAGGAGGAAGGGAGAGGGAAGGCTTTGGGAAGGGTTTCGTTCTGAATGGGAAGTTTATAAGGTGTGTTAATTGTTCTGATGGCAATTAATTCCCTGTGTCCATTGCAACTGAGAACTGGCAGTTGGATGTAGGGTTCTGTGCTGCAAAACACAGTGGCTTTCCTGGGTAATGAAGGTAAAATACCAGTTAAATCATGGGAAAACCTGCTCCCTCCTCTTTCATTGGTCTCCAGTGGTTGTCTGTCACTGCAGTGCTTGGAAGACCCAGAGTGTCATTCCCTGGCCTTCTCCAAACCCCAGGATTGCACAGTGCTTGGGAGAAGCTTTAGACCCAGGGACAGGGATGCTCAGCAGATTGGCAGCATCTCAAATTCTGTTCCCAAAAGCACTGGGGGCATGTTCAGGGTGTAGATGTGCTGAGATGGGAGTTCCTGCCCACTGGCAGGTGCTGTGCCCCCAGTCCGTGGCATTCCATGGTCCATCTCTGAGCCCAAGGTCATTTCTGTTTTCTGGTGGTCAAATACTCCCTCGACTCCTTGGTTGTCATTATTGTGAAGCTCCTCATGAGTTTTGGGAGGGAGGCTCTGCTGTTACAGCTCCTGCCTGGACCAGGGCTCAATCCCTCCTCCCAGCCAAACTTCCCACCTGCATGAGCTCCTTAGCATCTCTGGTGTTTCTGGATTATAGAACAGCTTTGGGTGGAAAATGCTTTTGAAGTTCCCTGTTGGGTCTGAAAACCTCGGTGAGGATCCTTGAGTGCAGATTGGAGTGAGGGGGAGTTGGGATTTCGTATCAACTCCAGGGTGAAGGATTGTGCCTCTGGGAGCTTGGGCTTCAGGATGAAGAGCTGGAAAGAGCAGGAATGTGGCTGGCATTGGGAGGGAAGGATGAGAGGGATAAAGCAACAGGGACCAGAGGAGTTCTGGGCATGTTGAAGGTGAGGACCAAACTGGAGCTTCACACAGAAAAAGCTGATGGAAGGGGTTTGTTATGGTGAGGAACCTGCTCCAGAGCCCTGGAAAGGATTCCCACAGCCAGCTGGGGGTACCAGGCTTGGGGAGGAAGGTGGGTAGTGCAGGTTATCCCATCTCTGCTCTGTCTCTGGTCCTCCCTCTCATGGCATTGATCACATTCCATGAGTTTTGCAGGCAGGGCTGTGGCTTGTCCTGCAGACAAGAAGTGGTGTCAAAGTTCTGTCACGTTGAAATGGGAATTGTTCCCTCGTTTGCTCCTTGCATTTTTATGAGGAGCAAGAAACTATGACAAAAACAATTCTTAAAATATGTTGAATGAGGTTTCTTTTCAATAAAGCAAAGCTACTCCCCGAGCTTCTTTCTGGGCTGGTGGAATATAAATTATCTACTTGATCATTTCTTTTTGCACCACGTGTGACCAGAGGCGAAGTTCTGGAGGACAATGGGGCTGATATTCAAGTAGCTGCTCCTCTGAACCACAGGCTGAACTTGAGAGCACTAGAAAAACAACAATATTGCTTGCAGAGAATGCTGCAGCAGAGCCTGGGCTGGTTCTTAGGCTGCTCACACTGATGATCTCCCAAACTGCGAAGGAAGAGGGAATGTGACTTTTACAATCCTGTTAAACACTCGTGCAAGTGGGGGAGTTCATGGTTTTTTCTCAGGTGCTTTAAGACATTGAGCTGTGGGTTTCTGGATGAGATCTTTGGCTGGACTTGCTTTGTCAGGAGGAATTGGGAGCTGTTGGAGGCAGAAAATCCTTGGGTTTTTTTTCACTTTTCACCAAAAAGGCCTTGTATATCCGAAGGTTTGGGTGCTTTGCCCTTCTGCAGGAAGAAGAAGACACTCGTTCTTCCTACCAACTTAGCCTAAGGAAAAATCCACCATTTGTGCGTAATTGCATGGGTTGGGTTGTATTTTTCCAGTTTTCTTCCTTTGAAGCTGTTTGGCCATTGGAGATACATTCCCTTGGTGTCCAGTGGCTCTTCCAGAGACTTTTGACAAGGGCCTGGAATGACAGGACAAAATAATATTTTATTTTATGAAAAATGATTGTGCCTTTCTTTATCCTTACTTGTGTAGAGTGTGGAATGTCCATCCTACAAATGAGTTTCAGTGACCACAGGCCCTGTTATCTTGGGAGTTCCCACTGTGCTCCCTTGACATCCATCCTCCAGCAGCTTTGTCCAATGTTCCCAGGCAGGTTCTGCAGGGAAAACCGGCTCTGTGTGCCTTTGTTTTGCTTTATTTTGCCCGGAGAAACCAAGGCAGATCCGATTCCCTCCGGCATGCAGTGCCTGCGCTATTGTTTCCCAGGTTATTTTGAGGAATGGCTTCCCCTGGGATTTTTCCTGTGTTGGCTTTTTGACCTTTTTGCATCCTATAGTAATTCTCTTGATTAAACCCAGGGTGTTTCTAAAATTAAAGGTGATTTGAGGACTTTAGGTTGGAGGAGGAGGGAAATGGGGATTTTTCAGGGAAAACACCTGCTCAAAAAAAAGAAGCTGTGTGTGCTGAACCCCTCAAAAATTCCCTGGCTCTACAAGTGCAGAGGCTGAGAGAATCAGTTCTCTGTGACTTTGAGGATGAGGAGTTTCAGTGAAATCATGGACTGGGTAAGAATCCCTTTTAGAATTCCCCGGAAGGTGCCACAGCCAGGGTGCCCCATGAGCCCAGGGGTGATGCAGAGGTTTGGGTGGGAAGGGACTGTAAAGCTCAGCCCATCCCACTCCCTACCACAGGCAGGGACACCTCCCACTATCCCAGGCTGCTCCAAACCCCATCCAGCCTGGCCTTGGACACCTCCAGGGATCCAGGGGCAGCCACAGCTTCTCTGGGCACCCTGTGCCAGGGCCTCACAGGGAGGAATTTCTCCCCAGTAGATTACTGATATCTCGGGGGTGGTGAATGGAAAAAGCACCCGAGTGGTGCCGGCCGCGATTCCCAGCTGGACACAGACGGGCCCTTCATGGCCAGGCCGGTGGCCAAGTGTCCCCAACCTCGGGCAGCTGCAGCCCTGGAACAACGGAGCCCTTGAGTCCCGGAGAGGGACTTGGCCTTCGGGAGCTCGGGTGGCTGCAGGAGGCTCGGTCACCCTTTCCCTGCCCCTGACCTTCCCAGGAGTCTGAGCGTTCCCCCCATCCCGTGCTGGACCTCTGACCCCTCCGTGCCAGTCACTGCAGGGTCAGTGCCATTATTTGCATAATTCAAAGCACTATGGAAGGTATTCCCTAGGGATAGGCCCCTCTCTCTGCTCACACCAGTTCTGTCCATTCCCAGGTTGAGCGTGGAGTGCTGGTGTGTCACTGCTCCTGGAAAATACGGTTTCATGGGAGTTGTCCCAAAGCAGCAACTGCTGTGGTCACAATTAGTGTCACAAGCTGCTTTTATGGGTTTATTTCCTAAGTAAAAGGTGTGTTTTAATCATTCATCCTCCTTGTCATTTTTCCTTCTGACTAGAAACACAACGTTTAATGGACAGATTACTTTTAGCCAAAATTTAGTTATTTTCTGAGTGGTCAGTGACAAGTGACATTAGATTAAAACCTGGAGCAGAGTAGCAGAGTTGGGGTTGTTCAGCCTGGAGGAACAGCCTCTATTCCATCCTGTTCTGTGAAACCCCAGTGATGATCCAAGCAATAACAGCATTCCAAAGCCACGCCGAGGTTTTCATTGACACTTTAATCCGAATTATAATGCAATTTGTTCCTTCAGTTAATTCTGCAGTGTTTCAGTGTGAGTTAAAAACGGGGTTTAAAGAGAAACTCACTTGTCCTCATCCCTTGCTCTGCTCTGGTGTGTCAGGGAAGGTGCTGGTGGTGCCTCCAGGAGCATCCTGCTGCAGTGTTCGACAGCTGGGGCAGTGCAGTGGGATGTGGGAGCTTTGGGAAGGTGGGCACAGGGAGCTGTGCCCCGTGTTCTCACCCTTTACTCCTTCTTGTAAACGAGACTCTTCATCTCTCCATCCAGCCCTGTAACTGGCCTCCCTCAGGCAGAAAAGTTTTACTCATGGTTGCTTTTTAGGGATGTTTAAAAGCCCGGTAGGGAGACTTTGGGCAGCTGATCCCAGCTCATCCCACAGTGTTTCGGGGTCCTTTCAGCCACAGCATCGTTGCAGTGGCAAACACCCAGGAATGTTTCAGACCCGCCTGCAGGGACAGAAGGAAATAGCAGCAGTTTGGGAACCTGAGAAACACTTTATAGGCTTCTTTTTGGGAAACCAAAGGGTTCCCAAACATTTCCATTTGTGAGGCTGCACCGGAGCTTGTTGGGGTAAAGCAGATGTAAAATCTGAATGGAGGCCTGGGATGCAGAGGTTGGGAGGGGAGCTGTGCCTGGGAAACACCTTGGGAATTCGCAGGGAGAGGGGAGGTGAGAGCCCTGGGGCTTGTGAAAAGCCAAGGGCCTCTAGCGATTATTGCTCTTGATAGGGACTTTTATGGGCTGAAGCTTAACGAGCCCGGCAATTCAGGGGAGGTGTTTGTTCTCCTCTGCTCTTTCAAAGATGCTTTTGATGCCCCAGGTTTTGTTCTCAGAACAATGATGAGCTCGATAACCTTTGGGGCTGCTTTTTGAAGCCTCCTGGATCTTGTCTTGGGCTGTGTTTGGTTTTGCTGTGTATTTACAGCTTAAATAACCACGATCGGGTTTCTTCAGCAAGAAAACGCCATCCTGGTCGGAGCAGCCCTGGCTGCTGGATGCAGTAACGCACAGAAGGTGTTTGGTCCCTAATTGATCTTTGAATTCCCTTTTTTATGAAGTGGAAATAGCAGGAAAACGCCGCTGGTGATGAGCTGGGATTCTGGTTTCTAACCCCGAATTCCAATTTCTGGGTCGGGATGTTGATCTGTTAAATAGTTTTTAAGGCAGCAGCAATTTTTTCCTGAATAAGAGGTCGCTACATAAAATTTTTGCCTCCTGGCAAAGCTCGTGTTACAAATGTTGCTGTAGGTTTAAAGTGTTAATTTATGTGGCATATTGGGCTGGATTTAGAGGTCCCTGAAGACCTTTGAATCTCAGTAGCTAATGAGGCTTGCAGAGGAGGGCTTGAGAGAGGAAAAACTTACTGGCAGTGAGTAATGCTGGAGAAACAGCTCCAGGATTGAGCAAGTTTTGCAGAGAAAAATTAGGAATTACCGCGTCGGCCTTTGAGGTGTTTGATTATTTCCAGCCATAGATCTCCCTTCAGCCGTGGCCTGCAGTATCCCATTCCTGGGGGAAGGATTCTCCATGCTGAAACCCCTCAGGAGGAGTTTTCCCGAGCCTTAGACTGCTTCCGAGGGGACACATCTCCTTGGGATGAGCTGGGATCCGTGAACAGCCATCTCGCATCTCCTGCTCTATCCCTGATGGGAAGGATTTGGCATTCAGGCTCCAACCTCTCAGCCTGGCTAAACCAGCCTTGCAAAGATGCTTAAACTTGCCCCTTTTCTTGCAGCTGGCCTTGCTGAACTTCTTTCACCCCGAGGAGAAGCTGCACGTTGGAGAAGAAGGGAGACGCGTCCGTCGGAATAAAAGGAGTAAAGGCAGTGAGGGACCCGACGGTGAGTCCTGCTCAGTTTCTCCCTGATTTTGGTTCCCTCCCCGATGAGGAATTCCAGGAGTTCTGATTTCTGCAACTGTAGGTCTTGTGTGAATTAATGCTGTTTAGGAATTCCATCCTTGACTCCTCGAACTGTGATCGTTTAAGGCTTTAATTTGTACTTGTTTGCCTTTGTTTGTTGTCCCGCACACCTGGCTCTGCTTAAAATCATCAAGGAGCTTTTCACAATCCAAGAAACAGCTGGGAACATCTGCATCCCAAACTGGTGACTGCACTAAGGGGGTTTTGTATTGCTGTGGAGTCTCAGGTGGGGTCAAAGCCCGTGTGAAGGGAAGGCAAAGTTGTACAAAGGTTGGATTAAAAGAGCAGAAAGGTTCTTGATTTCCTTGTGAGGAATTTGATTTCCTGTCCTGGCTTTCCATGATAGTCCTGACACAAAGACAGGAGCATGAAATCCTGGAGGAACTGCCATGCTTCCCTACTGCAGGAAAGCACAGATCCCATTTTATAGGAGAGGAGAAAGGACTGGATGCCAGGGAAAGCAGGACAGAACTGGCGGAGTCGAGGTCTGTGTGTGGCTAAACCCGAGTGCTGACTCCCTTATCATTCTTAGTTTTCCAGCCCAGCTCCGTGAGTTTCCCATCTCCCCTGAAACCTTCACAGTTTCGCAGTGTAGAAGCATTTCCCTGTGGCTCTGCTCCAAGAAAGAGCTTGGTGAAACTCCCTGGATTCCTCTTCCCTGGAATGCTGACAAGTCTGATGCATTTGGTACAGACTCCCTGAGTGATTCCAGCCCAGCGTGGGCCATCAGTTTTGGGGCGGGTGTCGCTCTGCTGCTCAGATGGCTCAGGCAGCATCCCAGTCCTTTTCCCAGTCTCCTTGAAATCTATCCCAGTGTCTTCACCAGTCGCTCGTGTAGTAGCAAGTTCCCACTGGAGGCAAGTGGTGTCGATGGAGCGCTGCCGGCAGATGTTGGGAGGGATTAACTTCATCCCTCAGGCTGCCTCTGCCTTGCCAGATGTGCAGAGAGCTGCTGAGGAGAGAGAGAGGCTGAAGGTTGGTGTCTAACGAGGGTTTTGCCCGTCACTCTTGTATCTAGTGTTGTCCTTTCATGACTGGCAGTTCTTTCCCGGATTTCCTTGGTGTTCCCTGGATGCTCAGAGTTGAGTCACTCCAGAAGTGCAGAGTGATTCCACCACTTATCCAGTCCCTGGAACAGAATGGAGCTGTGAAGGGGCTGGAGGCCCAGGAGAGGCTGAGGGAGCTGGAAAGGGGCTCAGCCTGGAGAAAAGGAGGCTCAGGGGGGCCCTTGTGGCTCTGCACAACTCCCTGACAGGAGGGGGCAGCCGGGGGGGTCGGGCTCTGCTCCCAGGGAACAGGGACAGGAGCAGAGGGAACGGCCTCAGGCTGGGCCAGGGGAGGCTCAGGTTGGACATCAGGAGAAATTTCTTTATGGAAAGGGTGGTCAGGCTTTGGAAGGGGCTGCCCAGGGAGTTTTGGAGTCCTCATCCCTGGAGGTGTCCAAGGAACACCTGGACACGGCACTCAGTGCTCTGGGCTGGGATCAGTCACAGATTGGACTCGGTGGTCTCGGAGGTCTCCAACCTCACTGATCCTGTGATTCTTACCTGTGTCTTTTTGAAAATCAGGGATTTTGACCCCACAGGTGATGGAGATGGGGAGAACTGCCAGAGTGACAGGTTGTGTCCCTCTGGCTTTGGCAAGTGGTTGCCCTGTGTTTGGCCATGCTGGTTTTAGAGCTGCATTTAACAAGTGGGAGCTGTCAGGGCAGGGCTTGACCTTGTAACAACCATAAAATCGAGAAACAAACAGAGCCACGGCCTTGGGGAACTCGGGCTGTTTGTTTTAGACCTGCGTGAAGGAATCTTGCTGTCAGAGCAGGGCGATGAATCATTAAACTAATAAATAAAATCATGTCACGGTCCTGATAACACCGTTTTCTTCGTGAGTTTTGCAAAGGGAAAGTTGATCAAATCTTTGATCTCCAAAGAGCCTCCCAAAGATAAAAGTGGCTGAACTATAAATTCCCAGAACGAAGGAGATGTGCTTTCCACTTGAGGCCTCGCTAATATTTGTCTGGAATTAATTTTATGAACTTTCAAGTGCTTTTACACATGCAGGGAAAGACCAAAGTGATCCGAGCGTGGAGGCTGGGGTTGGAGGGAGGCTGCTCCGACCCTTCCCTGCTCTTCCAGTCCTGCTCATCCTGGTACCCACAACGGGCTGGCTTGGATGATTTATAGACATCAAGGAGAACACGGTTCCTTTCCCAAAAGCTTTTTCTTTCTGGAGGATTTGCTTTCAAGCCTTTTGCTGTGCAAGAGGTGGATTTGGGACAGGGCAGAGCTGGTTCTGTGCAGCCAGGGGAGGGTGATGGCCCTGCTGTGCCCAGAGCATGGAGCCACAGGGATGGGACATGGGAACAGCAAAGCTGCTTTGGTGCCTCGTTGTTAAAAAATCCAAGGAAAATTGTGTGCAAAGCCATCAGCTGGATCCTGTCACTTCCAAACATAACTCTGGAATTTCAGGGGCTCCTCCTTGGAGGACTCTGGTTTCAGCCCTCTGACCTCTGACATGTTTTATGGCTGGGTTTCCTTAATTTTGGGTTGTGGCCCCGCACCCCCAGCGCCCTGGGGCCAGTGAAAGCAGCTGAGGTCGTGTCCTGGCCGAGGTCCCTCTCCTTGTCCCTGCATCCCTCCAGCCCTGGGGCATCCCGGGCCATCACTGGGGGCCGGTGCCTGTCCCAGTCCTGGGATCATCATCTTGAAGCCACTTTCCAGTCCAAACCCAACTTTTTCACAGCTTTAAAACCTGCTGCCAATTCTTCCAGTTTCTCAAAACCCAGGATTATCCTCTTCCACTCTTTTTCCTGCCTCTTTTCTCCTCAGTGTTCGCATCTCCACCTGTTGCTTCATTTCCTTTAATTCCCTAAAACCTGCCCCTCTCCAATGCCTCTTCCCTATTTTCTCCTTTCCCCCTCCTTCCCTTTTGCCCTGGTGTATTTATGCTGCCGTAGAACCGCCGCTGCTCCCAGATGAACAAATCATTCTGGAGCTGCTAATTAGCAACAGTTGTGCTAAAAGGAACCATCAAGGATGTTAAATTAGTCCACTTTTAAATAAACTGGGTATGAAATGTTAGATCTTTATTCCCAGAGTGCCAGTAAAAATGCTGCTGGCTCTTTGCTAACAAAGCCAAAATCTGGGAGTAGCATGGTTGTAACTCCAGAGACAATTCCGTGCTCTGGAGGTTATAAATAATGACAGAGCATTTACAAAGCAGATGTCAATAGGACTCTTTAAAAAACATTGTTTTAAACAAATGAAATAGTTTCTTTTTCTCCTACTTTCATCTCTGTTCCCAGTTAGATCCCTGCCGGGCTGCTTTCCTGGTTTCTGGGTTTTTTTGCATTTTGGGTTTGGGGTTTGGGGTTGTTGGGTGTTTTTTTTTTCCTTCCTAGATTTTTTCGTATTGAACTTGGTGAGAAACATCAGGGATTGTTCTCCAGGCTTTGATTGGGAGCATGGCAGCTGGGAAGAGGCTGAGCAGATGGCTGGCCTTAAGCTGACAACAATTTGGTTCCTACTACTTTGGCAGTTCTTCCTGCCGAGGAAAGTCCTGGAGGAGAACTCCAGTGCTGCAAATGGCTTTGGGTTGAAAGGAAAAGGAAATTCTGGGGGATTTAAAGCTCTTCCCCATCCCTGCTCCTACCTGGAGCTTTGGAAGTCATGCTCCAGCTACGTGGATCCAATTTCACCCTCTTAGGATTTGCTTGGTGGTTTTAGGGTGATTTCAGTGTGGTTTTAAGATGGGTTTAGGGTGGGTTTAGAATGGTTTTACAGTGGTTTTAGGGTGGGTTTTGGATGGTTTCTGGATGGTTTAGCAGGTAGCTCATACCAGAGCCTGGCTTATAGAGTGATTTTAGGGTGGTTTTAGGGTAGATTTTGATGTTTTCTGGATGGTTTAGCAGGTAGCTGATGCCAGAGCCTGGCTTTTAGGATGGATTTAGGATGGTTTCTGGATGGTTTAGCAGGTAGCTGATGCCAGAGCCTGGCTTTTCGGATGGATTTAGGATAGTTTCTGGATGGTTTAGCAGGTAGCTGATGCCAGAGCCTGGCTTTTCGGATGGATTTAGGATAGTTTCTGGATGGTTTAGCAGGTAGCTGATGCCAGCCTGGCTTTTAGGCTGGGTTTAGGAGGATTTTGGATGGTTTTGGGATGGTGTAGCAGGTAGCTGGTGCCAGCATGTCTAGGGGTGCCTGGCTCCCCCTGGACAGCTCCCAGTCCCACAGGTGCCCTGTCCCAGCCATCCCCCTTTCCTGACCCGGCAGCACTGACGATGCAATAGGACTTTTTTTCCGTGTTTTTTTTTTAATATCCAGCTCACAATAGCAACTTTTCCTGCTGGCTTCCTCTCCTGTGGAAAGGGCAGGTTCGTCCCTCTGCCTCCAGAACAATGGGTGCCTTTGTGTCGGCCCCGTGCAATTCCCAAAGCCCCAGCATTCCCAGAAACACAGATGGATGCAGGGCGATAGAGCCTTATTGTGCTCCGAAACCATGGTGATGAGCACGCAGTAAATACTGGACATTTCCTGGATCCTGGAGCACGGGAGACGCTCCCAGATGGAAAGGCTCACCACAAAGTGCTTGTTCTTACTGATTTCCCCCAGAATTTCTCTGAGATTTCCCCCTAAATGGGAGAAATCAGGAATAATGTGATGTTTAAATCTTTGGGGATAAACTCATCCCTTTCCTGGGATGTTACTGTCAGTATTTGTTATTACTGTGATAAAATTAAGGCTGCATCTTATTTACATATCTCTATCTCCGTGTTATTCCCAGGCTTATGATGACAGGGATCTGTTTAAGGTCTTGTCCCTAAAAACCCAGAGTGGTGTTTAGGTGTCAGTTCCAGCCCTGACACAGGTTGCCCAGAAAAACTGTGGATGCTCCTGGAAGTCTCCAAGGCCAGGCTGGATGGAGCTTGGAACAACCTGGGATAGAGGAAAGTGTCCCTCCCCATGGCAGGGATGAGATGAGCTTTAAGGTCCCTTCCAACCAAACCAGTTCATGATTCTGTGATTCTCTAACTGCCAGAGCCCAAAATTCCTCACTGAGCTCTGCTATGCTGCTGTCCCAGCTGGATGTTAAATAGGAAAAGCTGGGAGAGGCACAAGCCCAGTTGTGTGGTGTCCAGAGCGAGGAATTGTCCTGGTTCACAGGGGAATAATGGTCGGTGTGTCCTGACCCATCCACAACCTCCCTTTGCCCCCTAGCTTCTTCAGCAGCCCTTCCAGCTGGGATATCTGGGTTGTTCCAGAAGGAACTCTGCTTCATCATTCGGATGTTTATAAAGCTGTGGTGAGGTGCTGCTGATCTGGTCCATCCCTGGCGCTGCTCTGGGGCTGTTTGTCCTTCCCTGGCTGGGATGAGGCCGTGGGGTGGCTGTGGGGAGATTTGGAGTTGCTGAGGGTGAGAAGGAATTCTCTGGTCATTGCCACCTC
Organism: Daphoenositta chrysoptera; assembly: GCA_013397915.1. NCBI lineage: Eukaryota > Metazoa > Chordata > Aves > Passeriformes > Daphoenositta > Daphoenositta chrysoptera. The sequence goes on along the minus strand of VZRO01005235.1, from coordinate 866,289 downwards.
GGTGGCACTTTCAGACACTTGCCCTGACTGCACTTGTGGGGGGATTCTGAGCTCCCAGGGTTTGTGCTCAAACTTGACCAGAGCTCAGCTCCGTTTGCAGCGGCGCTTTGAGCAGCGAGCGACATTATTGGAAGTGACTGGTGATTCCGTCTGAATTCCACTCCTGAGACCCGGGGCTTTTCGGAACGCCCCGGGTCAAACACTGAGCTTCAGGAATCTCACAGAGTTCCTTGTGTTACAAAACAGGGCCAGCAGTAATGAGAGGAGAACAGATGTTCCAGAGGGGCAGGAATGCGGCTGCAGCTGAGCCGTGAGTGCAGCTGAGCTGCACCGAGCGCTGGAAATGCCGGGCTCCTCTGGAAGCTGCTGCTCCCTTCCCGCAGCATGAGAGGCTCCATTGTCTCCCTGCTGAAGGATTTGCAGCTGAGCTTTGATTTCAGTGAATAAACCCTCAGCCAGGGAGGTTCTGCAGGCTCAGCACGTGCTTCAGGCCTGTCTGGTCACTCCAAGTGGAGGAACTTGTGCAGAGCTGGATCAGATCCACCTTCCCCAACTGAGCCCCCCCTCAGGTCCTGCCCCAGCCACCACAGGGATCCTCCTCCTGCAGGTTTTGGGATAAATAAGCTTGTTTTTCTGGATGGAGGGTAATGGCAGGGCTGAGTGGATCTCATAATCCATACAAAAATCTCCAAGGGATGTCAGAGGATGGTACACAGTGACAGGATGAGGATCAGCACCCATAAACCACAACACAAGAAGTTCTACCTCAACACGAGGAAGAACTTCTTTCCATGAGGGTGGCAGAGCCCTGGAACAGCTTCCCAGGGAAAGTGTGGAGTCTCCCTCTCTGAGACATCCCAAACCCACATGGACGTGTTCCTATGTCACCTGCTCCAGGCGACCCTGCCTTGGACTGGATGCTCTCCAGATGTCCCTTCCAGCTATCCTGGGGTTCTGTGAACAGCCAAACCCAGAGCTGCTGCTCTGGTGGTGGCAGTGGTGATTGTCCTCACTGTGCCCTCCCTGGGCACTCACTGGAACCCTCTCGGCCGTCACAGAGCAGCTGCACCAGCCCAAAGACAAGCCCAGAGCTGCAGAGCTCCAGGGAGGAATTCTTGAGGGAAAAAGCTGTGAACGGGGCTGGGGTTGAATGTTTTCATGAGGGCTTTGTTGGCCGTGATGTATGGAGACATTGTTGGAGTCATATCTGATCCCACTAATTCCAGCAGGATTTGGGGAAGTGCCTTAATTGGTTTCAATGGATAAATGCAAGGGTTGGCTGAGGCAGGCAGCATTCCCTGTGTCCCAGCTGCTGCAGGGTCTTCACTTGGGCTTCCCAAGAGTGGTAGAGTCTCTCCTGGGCTTCCTTTTTTCCCACTTTTTTCCCTTCTTTTTCCCCCTTATCAAATTAATCCAAATCCTCCTGCAGGTGATGGGGTCTCTCTTGGGTTTCCTTCTTTTTTTCCCTTCTTCCCCTTTTTTCTGCCCTCTCTTTTCCCTGTTTTTAGATTCATCCAGCTGTAAGTATGTGTGGATGCACATAGGTAGATCCTTGGATATAGATCCCGTGTTTTTCCATGTAATTAAACCATCACTTCTCAGGCAGCTGCTCAATGCTGTGGAGGTTTTCCATCCAATTAGGCAGGATTATGGATGGGAGGAGGAAAAACATGTCAAGTTCTGCAGGGATGAGACAGTCAGAGAGGTTTCCTCCCACCTGCCCTCGATTCCTTATGGATAACCACGGGAAGAGCTCATTTCAAACACCCAGCAAACAATTTGGGAGAGCCTCTCATACTCCTGCTTGAAACCTTGCTGCTGCCCCACTTGGGAATCATTTCTGCTGGAATTCATGACATATGTTCGTTGTTTATCTTAGTGGGATGTGACTGAAGATGTCAGAGTGTTTTGTGTTAGGCAACAACCGAATAAAACAAACAAAATAAAAACACAGCTGTAACGCTACGCTTCAAATTGTTGGATTTAAATATGTGGGATTGATAAAGGAAGCAAAAGGGTGCAGTGGTGGATAGAAATTCACCCTGGTGACTCCAGCCAGCAGCCGAAAAAAGCCTTGGGATCCTTGAATTAGAACTGGGAATGTTGTTTGTCAGCTCTGCTCTTGGAATCCAACCGAAATGCCTGAAGGGAAACAAAAGGCACATCACATCCTCCTTCCAGAGCCAGCCAGAGGGTGGAAAATGAAATATGATGGCCACAGGTTCTGGTGTGAACCCCAGGAACTTGGCTGGGACTGATGATGTGGGAGCGGAGCAGAGGAGGGTGGAGATTTCTGTTTGATTGGCTTTTTGTGTTTCTGAGGAGGCAGTGCAAGAGGATTTTGCCAGCAACAGTGGCTCTGGAGTTAATTGGGAGCAGGAATTTGTCTTTGCTCGTGACCACATTTGTGCTGTGGTGTTCTTGCACCTACTCAGAGACTGGAGCTGGTTTTTTGAGAGCCTTCTGGTACCAGCAGCCTGTCCTGGTGCCTTGCCACTGATCCCAAAGTGGATCTGGATAGGATGGAGGAGGTAAAACACCTTGGTTGTTCCTTTTGTCCTGTAAAGCCTTGGAAATTCCCATTGCAGTGGGCAGGGATACAACTGCCTTGCTCAAGGAAGTGAGGAGGGGTTTTCAGCAGAGCTCTGGTTCTTGGAGAGCAGAGTTGAGGCTGTAGGGTGGGGAGAACCCCAGGAGGTGACTGAACCCAGCCTCTCCTCCTAAAAGGGACCAGCACCGTGACAGAGGTGACAACAGCAGAGGTGACAGACTGCTAAAGGATGGGTGCTGTTCTATCCATACCCTGCACCTGTATTTTTCCTCGTGCCAAAAAGCCCTTTGGAAGGAGATGCACAGGGCTGGTGGGGCTCTACCTCACCTCCCTTCGGACAGCACCTGGTGCACTTTAAATCCCATCATCCTTCTGAAGGTGGAAAAACCTGTGGAATGCATAAGCACAGCTAATTCATCCTGCTCCTTTTGTCCTTTCCCGCTGGGGGTTGCTCCCCATGTCCCCTTTACCTGGAGCAAAGTCAGGTTGATGAGTGGTTGTCCCTTAGGTCTGTCTCCTGTTCACACTTTGGTTCTGACCATCTGCAGTAACCAGATTTTTTCCCTTGAATATGATTAAAGATTAGGATAAACTACATCACAACCTACTATTGGCATTATCTATAAATTTGAATTTAACTGTCCTTAGGAGCTTCACCAGATTATTCCCAGAGGAGTCCTGCGTTTTGTCAAACCAAGCAAAAATCTCTGAGTACTGGCAGGAGAAAAAAAAACTTTCTCAGCAGCAGAAAAAACCTGTTCCTGATGAGAGCTTACGTGGTCTGAAGCTGTTTGAGAAGAGAGATTGTGGCTCTCTGGCATCTTGTGTCGCTCCAGGGATTCCAGGGATGAGCTGTGACTTCTCTCCGTTTGTTTTCAGCCCGATGAGCTTGAACTGGGGGCTGGTGTTTGGGATCAGAGGAATGGGGAGGGAGCAGGCTACTGATCCATGGAGCTCCTGGAGCAGCATCTGCTCATCTGGATGACACATGGATGGAGGTTTGTCCTTTGGTGGAATGCGAGGAGAGGAGCAGGGAGGCAGCAAAGGCCACTCTCATCCCTGAGCCACCACATGAGAGATGATTCCCAGCCCTTGGTGTGGGAGCACGAGCTCTTCTCACACCCTGTGGCCAAGCAGCCCCAGGAGTGACCTCAGGGCAGGACGCTTTCCCTGGAGAGACATGAAAAGTCCATCAAAGAGATGAAGAATTGCCTCAAAAATTGGATGGAGCCAAGGGAGTGCCTCAGAAGAGTCCAAAATGAGCTGCAAACTGTCCTTGATCTCCCGGGCTGGAGGAGACCGGCTTTGGGCTGGGGCAGTTCAGTCCAGCTGGGGGGTCACAAGTGCCACTGTCCCCGAGCCATTTCTGGGGACTCAGCAGCCTCTCACTCCTCAAAGGGACAGGGAGACACCAAGCAAAGACTCCTGAAATTCAGGGCTTGTGTTGTGCAGGTGGGGCAGGCTGGGATGGGCCTCTGGTGACTCTGGGAACGGCGTGGGACCAAGTTCATTGGATGAAGGACAGGACTGGTTTGTGGGGTGCTGTTGTGGACCATCTCAATTTAATGTGTAAAGACCATTAAGGGTGGCTGTGTTCGTGCGTGAATTTTGAGGAGTTTTGAAACAAGATTGAAACAAAAGCAGGGAGAGAAGGAAAAGTGGTGCCTGAGGAAAGCTGGAATGCCCTGGGCTCTGCCCTATGGACTCACATCCCACAGTGGTGTTTCATCCTTCCCCTATTTTGTGCCATGAATTCCCTTACAAAACATATTCCCCGTATTCCTATTTATTGAAATTAGTTCTAGTTCACACCCCTGACTTGGGTTCCTGTAAGTGTGGGCAGAACCTTTCCTCCACTCTCAGCAGAAGATTCCCCTTCCTCATCAAAAAACCACCCTGGGAAGACACACCAGAACTCCAAAGTAGCACAGGATGGGATTTACCTCTGGGATGTTTTCCTAGATTTATCATTTATCATATTTTCTAAATATTCTGGAGTAATAATCCCAAAGCTGCTCTTCAAGCCCGTTGCTTTCTGTGTGGAGTTGGCAAAGAAGCACTTTCTTTTTCAGGGAAAAGGGAAAAAATTCTTCTTGTTTCAGTGTTTGTATCACTGACTGATAGTTCAGTAGGGTCCAAGAAGCTTTCATCTGGATAGACCAAATTTCCTGAAAATGTTGAAAACATATTGGTTCCAAACCTCCCCCGAAACCACATGTTCTAGATTAGGCATGTGTTGGGAGCTAACATCCCTCTTTCCCCAATCCACCGGAATCTGGCATTAATAACCCCACACTTAAAAATATTTGAAAAGCTTTACATTTCTCCTGCCCATGGGAATGAAGTGAATGTCACTGCACCAGTGCTGGAAAGGCAACAGCCGAGTTCTGGAGGGTTCTTGTGCACTGGGAAAACTGACATCCCAGATGGCAGGAGGTTCCTCATCGCCTGGAATCTCAAGGAACACCCGAGCTGCTCTTCCCACCTTTAGTATTGGCCAGATAGGGACAGAGGTGTTGGTTGATGGGTAGGGCTTATCCCAGAGTCCTTGAGGTTGGAAAAGCCCTCCAAGACCATCCAGTTCAAGCTGTGCCGAATCCCCACCTTGTCACCGGCCCGGAGCACTGAGTGCCACATCCAGGCCTTCCTTGGACACCCCCAGGGTTGGGGACTCCACCACTTCCAGTGTTTGAAAGGACTTACAAGGAAGCCAGAGAGGGACTCCTTGTTAGGAACTGTATGATAGGACAAGGAGAAACGGGTGAAAACTGAAAGAGGGGAAATTTAGGTTGGACATATGGAAGGAATTCTTCCCTGTGAAAGGGGTGAGGGGCTGGAATAGATTTCCCAATGAAGCTGTGGCTGCCCCATCCCTGAAAGTGTCCAAGGCCAGGCTGGATGGGGCTTGGAGGAACCTGGGATAGTGGGAGGTGTCCCTGTCCATGGCAGGGGGTGGGACTGGATGAGCTTTAAGGTCTCTTCCAACCCGAACCAGTCCATAGTTTTGTGACTTAATAATTTAATGTTTATTTTATGAAGGAGTGAGAAGTGATGTGGTTGTTTCTGGATGACACCAACATCTTGTTAACCACCAGGATTTTGTCTCTAATCTGTAACCTGGGATGAGGATAATTCCTCAGTACGTGCATCCTCTCATGTCCCAGGGCAGAGTGGAGATAGAAACACAGAAGTGCCTCAGTTGAATTATCTGGTCTTACATGTCCCCAAACCAGAGTCACACTTAGGTCAGGAGATTAAGGATATTCCATAGTAACTCAGTGCTAGGAAACAGAGGGATCAAAAACTCCTAATGAATGCTGAAAACAGGTTGGCACAGGCTACAAAGGATGGATGGATGGATACCCAAAAGTGGTGGCTGCTGCCATGTACCTTTCCCAAACTGGATGAACACCTTGAAGACATCACTCAGTGTCACGTCCTGAATCAAATGATGCTGCTAAAACATGGTTGTGGCACTCCATGGCTTTGTCCTGCTCTTGGCAACTGGGAATTCCAGCACGTTCAGCACCTCCTTAGGTGTATCCTTTGTTTGACTGATTCCTAGAATGGTCAACCTTTTACAGGTTTGATATAAAATCAGCGTAATTACAAAGATCTGTTCCCATCCATAAAACCGGTTGGAACTGTTTGGCAGGAATTTAAACTATTTCTTGTTAATCCACACACACAGCTAATAAGGGAAGGCAGGGGTTTTTTAATATCCTATTTATATCAGCAGATGTCCTAAAGAAGTTTGGGATATTTCTGTATTTATAGTAAATCATAGCAGTGTGTAGCGTGCAGAAAGAGAGATTGGAGGGGGGGCAAAGTCAACTCTATTAATCTTGCTAAGAGCAAACATGTCACATGTAATATCCTTGAGTTGCATCACCATCTGGGATTTTTCTGAAGGCCTTGGAAGTGATCCAGCAGATGGTAGGGCTGCAGGAGCTGGGGCTGGAACCTGCTCCCTGAAGCATGGGGAGATGTCTTCTGCTGCTGGCTGGGCCACAGCTGGGGCTTTGCACACCAAAAACTCATCTCTTGCAAATGTTTTCCTCAGCTTCAAGTGAGATGTCTGCATCAGTTGATGCAAATCAACTTCTGCACCAGAATCCAAAGTGTTTCTCCTAGAAGGGACTTGAAATTCTTTGGAGTGGCTTGGAATTGTTTGGAGCCTTCCACTTGTGGTGGCTCTCTTTGGGTTGGGGGTCTTTTGTCATTATGTAGAGACATCTTTCCTGCTTCTGCCTTTTCCTCCAGGTTTACGCCTCTTGCTGGCTTGACATTCCCTCCTTTTCTGATGTCCTCCCCTTTATTTTCCCAGCAGTTGTTGAAAATCAGCTTTTGGAGGAGTCAAGCTCTGGAGCACTGCTCACAACCAGGGTGTCCAGAGCCCGGCGTGCAGCATTCCTGTTCCCACCTTTCCTGGGGGAATCCCATCCTGTGATGAGGGGTTCAGCTGGCCTGGGTCACTGCAGCAGAGTCAGGGGCTTTTCCTACAGGAAATCCAGGCAAAGGGAATATCAGTGGTAGGAGCAGATCAGGTCTCTGCAATGTTTCAAGTGGCAGCTTCACTAGCAATGGCTTCGATGGCTAGGCAAAAATAATCCCACAAAAACCATTCCAAAGGGACTGATGGACTTCAGAGAGACTTTCCAGCTGTGACCTGTGACACCAGAGGGCTCACTCTGAGGCAGAAGATCCCCTCCAGACCTGTGCTCCTCCTTGGGAGCCTTCTCATTCCCAACTCAGTGGTCTTGGGGAGCAGTTTGGATGTGCCAGCGCTGTCCTTGAAGCCCTGCAGGTCTTCTCCTTCTTTAGCCTTTCCCAGTGGTGCTCTCACCCCTTTCCCAGCGTTGATGGCCACCAAGGCGAGCTCACTTGCCACTTCTTGCCCTTCCTAGGAGCCTTTCTGTGGAATTCTTCTCATTTCAATTAATCTTTTTGTATCAGATGATCGGGATTGACTTCACTGCTCCCAGGATTTCCTCACTCCTTCACTGAGTGGCCGCAGGATTTCCCCATGTTTTTCAGAGTTGTTCCAATTTTAGGGTTGTGTTTCTGCCTTGCCTGGCTGAGCAGCAGCAGCTGAGCACGTGCAGGTGTCCTCCAGCATCCACCAGAACACTTTATTATTTCCCATGTATATATATTTTATAGGACTGTATATTTTGTATGACTGAATCTCATTCCATACTTATTATCCTTCAAAGCCATCCAGCCTGTCCTGCTCTCCCAAATCCTTTTCTGTATTAACAGTTCTGGCCAACCTCCCTCCCCATAAACCAAGGGGTGAACAGAGCTGACAGCTCCTTCAAGGAGCGAGCAGAGTTTAAATATAAATTTAATTCCAGTTGAAAGATTGGAAAACTGGAAGGAGATGGACTTCCTGAGGTCTGGGCCTGGTTTGACCTCAAAGGAGAGCAGACAGCATGTGGAAAGGGGCTGGGAGAGGTGGGATTAGTAGGAAGAAGGACAGACGTCGGGAAGAATAACTGTGCTTGGTGTCTGTTGCATTCAATCCCAGCAGACAGGAGCACCCGGATCTCTAGGACATTCCTGATGGATATGGGAAGGGATTCTTAAGGAGCAGAAAGTTGCACTCGAGGTTATTCTTACAAAGAAGGGAAAAGAGGTGCCAGGGAACAGCTGAGAGTTTGGGTTGCTCTCAGATCTCATTGGGACTGGAATAAATCGTCAACGGCAGCATGGCAAAGTCCCTGAAATCAGGGATGGGAGACATGGATCAGTCAGGAATTCTTCAGTCAAACCAGTTTCCTTCTCCATGAAGGTGGCGGGTCTGTAGACTCTGGAGCAGCAGAAGATATCCTGTAATTTGGTTTTTTATACGCCTGTACAGTGGAGGGACACACTGGATTCACCTGTGATCCACATCTTGGAGCAAAAAAAACCAGAGTTTTCTCTTAGGCCGTCCTTGGAATCAAGGCCTGCATGAAACTACAGTAAATAAACATGGGTTGGATAACAGGCTTTGAGTCCTGGAGCCTTTCCACTGGAGGAATGGGATGGGGAGTTGGGATTAGCAGTGTAGCAGAAGAATCTGGGAAAGACTCAGGTTTGCTTTACTTGTAGGTATTTAACCATCAATTAAGAGGTAACCAGTGGGTCAGATACAACATGGAATCCCAGACTGGATTGGGTGGGAAGGACCTTAAAGCAACTTTGTTCCCCTGCCACGGGCAGGGACACCTTCCCCTATCCCAGGTTGCTCCAAGCCCTGTCCAACCTGGCCCCAGACACTTCCAGGGATGGGGCATCCATTATATTTAATGATATTATCTGTGTGTTCAACCACTGCATTTAACAAGTTTAAATATTTTGAAAAGTATTTTAAAATAGTTTAACAAGTTTAATGTTTAAATATTGGGTTGTGGCCTCTGAAAACCCTGGCAGAAAGGATTTTTTAATTACCATTTTTCTCCTCTGCACATCAATGTTGGGACAACGTCCATCAAGCCAGGTTTTCAAGCCTTGTGCCTCAGCACCTTTAGTTCTGAGGGGAATACTGATCTGAAATTTCAGTGGCCCTCAGCTTAGACTGAGTAATTTATTACCATTTTAGCCTAAATGGAGCAGTAGCTCGTGAACTTCCCATTTTGAGCAAAACCAAGGGAAATTCTGCTGCATCAGAAGCTTCAGCTCCGCGCTCCAATTAAACGATCCCCCCCTGCTCTCGGGAGGCGAACAGATGCAAACCCCAGAGAGACTCAGAAGCTCCCAAGCTTAATAATCCTGGTTTTTTTTCCCCCTCGTGTCAGGAATACTTTTGTGTCTGTCGAAAGCCCCACTTGCAGATCCATAACATCTCTCTCTGCCGTGCCTGGAACAGATGCGTGTGTTGTAATATAGACTGCGAACATTGACATCCCATGTGGTTCTCATTCCTCCCAGTCATCTTTGAAGCTAATTGGATCCAGCCAGCCCAAATGTGTCTGGCTGGCCACAGCTATTTGTACTTTCACTCTGGTTCTGGTGCTAATGGTGGGATCTATGGAACATGAAATAAACTCTCGTGACTCCGAGGGCTGCCGAGGCACAGCCGCTCGCGTCTCGCTGGGTTGGGATGGGCTGGGATCTTTAAATGGGATTTTTTTTCTTCTTCTAATGTTGTTCACTGGCTGGTGGCTACAGCGAGGACTGGTGGGGCTCAGAAGTGCAGAATCACTGCACCAGGAGCCTGGTTGCCCAACCTAAAAGGTTTTGCAGTCTGGTGTGACTTCCTAATGGGATGGCATAGTTAGGAATCCATGTGTTGTCCAACTTGTGAATATTATAAAAAAATACTATAAAAATATTACTAAAAATAGTAAATTAGCAGAAATTATCATTTAGACAATAGAATCATAGAATGGATTGGGTTGGAAGGACCTTAAAGCTCATTCATCCCCATGGGCATTTCCACTATCTCAGGTTGCTCCAAGCCCTGTCCAGCCTTGCCTTGGACACTTCCAGGGATGGGGCAGCCACAGCTCCTCTGGGCACCCTGTGCCAGGGCCTCACAGGGAAGAATTTATCCTTAAATTATAGATACTACCATTTACAGATAATGTCTTTTACAGATAATGCCTTTTTGTAGCTAATACCATCATTTTCCCATGACCTGACAGCACAATGTAGGAAAATCAATATTCCTGTTGGAAAAGCATTAGTAAGGTTAATGGGTATTTCTCTGGTCCTTTTCCTGTCTTTCCTCTAACTATCCATGGGAAAATGGCTTTTCTGTTGGGAATTTACCTTTCCCCACCCCCTCAGACTCAAAGCAACCTCACTACCTTCAATTGCTTATCATTTTATCTCAGTTAAAGGTGATTTCAGTCATTGCTGTGCTAAACCCCAGGTTTTAGAGGGATTTCCCTGATGAATAGTGAGGGAATATTTGGAGATTTTTGCAGTTCATTCCCATCCGTGATGAATTCTTGGGGAAGCAGTGGAACATGTTTCACACTTCAGCTTCTGCTCACAAAGTCCTGTCATTTCTCAGCTTCACTGTAAATATTTTCTCTCTGTGCTCGGGAAGTTTGGGTTCCCATTGTTTCAAACAGCCAGTTCAGAATAATTCTTTGCTTTTGTGGTTTTTTAGGGTTTTATTCTTATTTTTAAACAACTTGGCTCACAAGGAGTCAGCAGGGGGTTGGACCAGATGATCTTTAAAGGTCTCTTCCAACCCAAATCACTCTGTGATGCTCTGAAATTTGGGTTACTGCTCTCAGCTGAGACCATTCCTGTGCTGCTGCATGGGCCACAAATGGATCCGTTGTCCACCTGGAAAATAAAATGGCAGTGGGGATCTTCTCTGATGAAATGATCCCTGAATTTCACTAATTTTCTTTTTTTTTTCCCCTTTGTAGGTCCAAGTTCAGTGAAAAACAAGAAAAAAGGTAAGTTTGAGTTTTAACTGAGTTTTCCTTTCTGAGCTTTGTGAATTCTCTTTGGCAAACACGAGGGAGAAACCAAAGGCAGCTTCCCTCTCCAGGAAAGGCTGGAATAACACCCACAAGCACCCCTTAAAACTTCCTTAAACACTGAATGAAGTTAATTATGTTGTACACTAGCAATCCTGAAGATTCTCCAGTTGAAGAGTTGAGTTGAGTCAGTACCCAATACCAGGAGCTGTTGCTGTTGTTTGGTAAAATTCATCCCAATCCTGCCAACCTGCAGCTTGGATTCTCCTTCAGACCCACCAAACTCAGTGTGGACCCACTTTGCATCCCTCTTTTCCTGGTGTTAACCTCAGAATTATCATTTTATGAGCCCCTTCTGGGTGTTGCTCAGCCCTCAGGGTTTTGTGGATTTGATGATGTTCCTCAGGCAGTTTGCAGTGGGTTGTTGGGATTTGGGTTATTCAGGCAGCCCTGTTTGGGGGGTTCCTGGTGCCATCCTTGTTCCCAGGACTGCTGGGAACACTTGGGGTCCCACATTTACTACCAAGAGTTTGAGTGAATCCAAGGATCCGAGCAGCCATGTTTTCCATGCCCACGCTACTGTAATAGCACATCAAATGGCTTTAATCCTTGGATGCAAACTCCAGAGCCACAGCTGAGAGGTGGGAACAGGCCACACTTAGCAAATTAATTTGTATTTACTCTGAGAAGCAGCGTTAAATTTTATGTTGGAGAAGTTTGTCCTAACAAAGCTCAACCCGCGTTCAATCAGCCCAACAAATAACAACTGATGGCTGCAGCCTCCGAAGCAATTCCAGAGGGGCAGGGGGATCTCGTGGAGCTGGATTGCATACAGCTGTATAAAGTAGCTTAATTTTATGGTATTGTCACATTTAATTCTTTTTAGAGTTCCAGTTCATTGTTTGATGAGCCAGGGTTATGGAGAGCTCCCTGCTTCTGCCTGCTCTGAGTTCGGAGCCCGTGGGTACGGACACGGGAGACTCGGCAGGCTGGGATTTGGGTGCTGGGACCCTCCTTGGAGACCTGATTAGGGAGCTATCAGATAATAAGTTGAATGTTTTGTGTCTTGTGAGGTTTGTTAATGTAGAGCTGTGGTTGAAATGCCCTGAGGGAGGGGAAGGCACAGAAGCGTGTCGCTGGGATGAGCGGTTGTGTCACTGCTGAAGCAGCAGCTCCCTGAGTAGCTGAGCAGATTTTGGGGGCAGATGAGTTAAACCAGCTGTGATGTGCATCCCTCTTGGGAAGGGAAGCCTGCAGTGACAGCAGCAGCATTCCCAACTCCCTGTCTGCAATCCTCCCTTGGGATGGCCTGAACTGGGGGGTTGTCAGTGAGAGAAGTTTGGTGTGGTTTAGGGAAAACGGGTGGTTCAAGGGGTGGTTCAAGGGGATAATTTCCAAAGCACAGCATCATGAGGAGGAGGAGGAGTACTGGATTAGAGGAAGGCTGGATTGTGGCCAGCTCAGGTTGGAAGTCATGGCTGCTGATCTGGACAGAAATATTGCTGTGGACATTTGTCCCCTGAAGCCTTTTCCCACTTTTTGTAGGACACCAGTGTGACTTTACTCACCCCTGCTTGTTTTAACTTCATTTTCTGCACATTTAAGTTACGCCCACAGTTGTCCCACCCTGATGTCCTTGTGCCCTTGCTCCTGGCTAGTGGCCATCCAGAGTGTCCCACTCCTGTGCTAAAACAGATGGATTTTTCCTCACACTTCTGTCCATTACAAAGATGGATATTAGTAGAGAAACAAGTACATAAATGTACTTGGAAGCTATTCCAACAACCATAATTTCATATCCCAAACTGCCGCTGTCATCTAAAAATGAATTTAATTCTGTCCTGCTGGGGACCTTGTGGCAGCAATTGAAGTGATTTTGCTCCGTTTATGCTCCTTGGCAGAAAATCTGTTCCAAAGTGGCATTTTAAAAACTACATCAAAAGAACATCATTTTTGTCGGGAACACAGGAAATCAGGAGAGCAGGGACCAGGCTTTCCCTGCGGAGTTTGTTTCATCCCACTCTGTGTTTGTAGGAGTCATTCCTGATGTGGCTGTGTCGTTTCTCTTCCTTGGTGAGATGTTTGAGGATCATGGTAGGGAAGATGGTTTTTACCACAACGCTGGTGAAATACTAGCACAGATTATCCAGGGAAGCTGTGGCTGCCCCTGGATCCCTGGAAGTGTCCAAGGCCAGGTTGGACAGGGCTTGGAGCAGCCTGGGACAGTGGAAGGTGTCCCTGCCCATGGCAGGGGTGGGACTGGATGGGCTTTAAGGTCTCTTCCAACCCAAACCAGTCTGGGATTCTGTGATTGTAACAATTCTCCAGTGCTTCCATCCCCTGGATGGGGTTAGTCCTTCCCGAGCCGCTCCCTCCATCCAAAGACCAAAATACTGGATTATTTTGTGGCACAAGCAGCACAGGGACTCTTCCAGCAACGCTGGAGAGGAGCTGGAGCTCAGCTCTGAACTGCCCTCTGGAGGAGACCAAGCCATGGGGATCATCTCCTAATCCTAGTGTGCAACAGGTATTATTATCCCTGTTTTCCATCAAAACCCAGCAAACTGAGTAACTCTGGAGTGGTTCATCCGGACTGTAACACTCCAGCCTGGGCTGGGTGCGTTGGAACTTGCTGTGGGAGCATCCTGGCTGTATCCAGAGACCATCCTGGATCTGTAGGGATGTGACCAGCTCCAGGGCACGGGATTTGAGCACTGACCCTCTGCTGAGAGCAGAATGACCAGAGCTGTGACCGGAGCTGTGGGAAGAGACCCCTTGAGCCTCCATCCCTTGGGAGGCCCGGAGAGCCCCCATGCCTCGTTTAAATGTAATTCCCAACGGGAAGGAGCTTGCAGGGCAGTGACCCGGTCCTGCCCTGTTGGCAGCATTGTCCTGGCGGTGTGGAGCTGTGGGACACCCACCCTGGCTTTCCTGAGGCTCCTCCTCATCCCTGCCCTCAGCCAGGAGTGATGCATCTCCAATCCCTGGGGATTGCATCCCTGCCGCTCCAAGCCCACCCCGCAGCCCCGGCTGACGCCTGTCCTTGTGTTTTCCAGGAAAAAAGGCTGGTCCTCCAGGGCCCAACGGTCCCCAAGGGCCACCGGGGCCTCCCGGGCCGCAGGGTCCCCCCGGCATTCCCGGCATCCCCGGGATTCCAGGCACGACCGTGATGGGACCGCCCGGGCCCCCCGGCCCGCCGGGCCCCCAGGGACCCCCCGGAGTGCAGGGCCCCTCAGGTAAGGACCCGTCCCCGCCCTCTGCTCCGAGCTGGGCCTGCCGGGGGTGTCACCAGGGTGTCACCGGGGTGTCACCGCAGTGTCCGGGCGCGATGGCTCCACGGCCCAGAGCAGGACTGGCCTGTCCTGGGCCACACTGGACAGGGCTTGGAGCAACCCGTGGAAGGTGTCCCATGGCAGGGTGGAGCTGGATGGGCTTTAAGGTCCCTTCCAACCCAAACCATCCCGGATTTCTGGGGTTCCCTGGCTCCAAATGGCCGGGAGCAGCAGCAGCCCCTCAGCTCCGTGCTGTGCTGCCACAGGCGGCTCCTCAGAATCAGGATTTGGCTCCCGGAGAAGGGAGGTGCAATGAATGAACTGCAGAGGGAAATTTGGCATCCTGGCAGCCAAGGGGTTTTATTCCCACCGTGGATCAGGGAATGAGTTGTGCAATTTTTCCTTCTAGTAGGAACCTGTTGAATAACAAAGAATTTTGACGGTTGGACAGAAATGCCAGGAATAAAATGGGGAAATGTTGGATGAATCTTTTTCTTCCTTATGTGTTTTTTAATATTTTGTAATATTTAATACTTCTATTTTATATATTTGAATATTACCTGCACCTCATACCTCTCCTCCTGTTAAAACAGAGGTTTAATGGTTATTATGGGGTAAGAAAAGTGATTTATAAGGGGGCTTCAGGGTGATTTTGGGGTAAAAAAAAAGTTACTTGTAAGGAGGTGTAAGGGTTATTTTGGCATAAAAGAAGTTTTATTTATGGGATTCTTCACTCAACCTTCCTCTTTAATGATGTGGAATTTCCTTTTGCAGGTGCCACAGACAAGGCCAGCTCCAGAGATATCCAGGTGGGTTGATCTTTCCATGGAAAAACCCAGCTTTGGGGGGAGATTTTTGTGGACTGGCATGGTGCTTCCCGTTAATCCTCAATCCCTGTGCTCTCCTTGCAGCCAGCCGTGGTCCATCTCCAAGGCCAAGGCTCAGCAATCCAAGTGAAGAATGGTAAGGATCTCTTGATAATTGTGGGTACTGGGCAGAGCCCCTCCTGCGCCCATAGAATTCCTGGGTCCCAGTCCATCCCATGACACAGCTCCCAGATCATCCCTGCCCATCCCTGCCCTCCCATACCCCTGCCCAGACCCCCTGAGAAGAGTCTTGTGTGGAGTCTCCATCCCCATTTCCCCTGAGCTCCTGTTTATCTCCCAGATTATCCCTGTTCTGTACATCCCAGTTAATTCCATCCCACTAAACCTCCCTCCTCCCTGACCTCCAGGTGCATCTTGTGCCTCCCCAGCCCCTCAATGACCAGGCCTTTTTCCCCCCCATTCTATTTTAAGCCCTCAGTGGATCCTTGTGCTCTCACATCTCCATTTGCCCATTTTCCTCCAGTTTCCCAGGAATTTAAGGCAGGGAAGGCAGAGTGGTGTGAAGACACAGAGGTGTCCAGCCACCAGCTCTTCCTGGGATCCCCTGAGCATCTCTGTCCCCACCAAGAGCCTTGAATCCCAGACCCTGCCGAGCCACTTCCCATCCACAGGCAGCTCCTTGCTCTCCTCCTCCTTCCTGGATCCCCATCCAAATTCTCCTCCAGTTCCTGCTCTCCTTGCCAACAGCTGGGGCTCATTCATCACCTCCTGCCTCCCTGCTCTGGCTGTGCTGGAGAGGAGCTGCCTTGTCCCTTCCCTGAGTCCCCACGTGCAGCTCCCCAGGGAGCACATCCATCCATCCATCCGTCCTTACCCCAATCCCAGACTGGGAGAGACAGCAGGAAGTGGCTGCAGGATCCCTGTCCAGGAATTCCTGCCTCTCACATGGGATGAGGAGGGCTGGCCACTGCTGCTGTGGGAAGGCAGCTTTCCCTCTCGGCAGGCGTGAGCAGTGGCAGCTGGAATTTCTCATGGATAGGGACGTGTGCTTACAGCTCCCCAAAATGAAAAGGAAACCGCCCATTCCCAGGAACAATGTGAGGGAAAAGCTGCTGTTTGCTTACGTTCAGAAAGCGATTATCCCTTCATTACTGGGAATGCTGAGGGTTTCCAGAGGGAACGCTGCTCTCTAAGAGCGGGAATGCCCTGTCAGTGTCCTTCCCTGCTGCTCGGGAACAATCCAGAGCTGGGAGCCAGGAATGCTGTCCAGCCGCCAGCCTGGCGAGCTCCAGCTGGGGGCAGGGAGAGGAGAGGCAGATGGAGACTGGGAGGAAAAGAGTGGGATTTGATAAACTGAGGCACCTACAGAGACTGGCTCAGTCTGGGGCTCACAGCAAATTCTGTCCCTGGGTCTGTCCAGGGAGCAGAGCTCTGCCCATGTTCATTTTTCCCAGTGCCAAAGGGTGGTGGATCCATAAATCCCAGACTGTGTTGAGGGACCCCAGTTAGGGGTTACTGTGTTGTGATATGATTTCCTACGTTGTTGTTATTCTGGTCTTTAAAAACTCTGGGACTTGTAATGGCAAAGGGTTTGTTAAAATTATCCCAATGACAAAGTCAGGAATGGTGAAGTCAAGGAACACCAGAATTAATTACCCTAAGCTGCTCTCCATGTGCCTGGAGAAGAGAAGGCTCCAGGGAGCCCCTTCCAGTGCCTAAAGGGGTTCCAAGAGAGCTGGAGAGGGACCTGGGACAAGGGCCTGGAGTGACAGGATGAGGGGGAATGGCTTTAAGCTGAAAGAGGGTAGATTTAGATGGGATATTGGGGAGGATTTCTTCCCTGTGAGGGTGGAGAGACCTTGGCACAGTGTTCCCAGAGGAGCTGTGGCTGCCCCATCCCTGGAAGTGTCCAAGGCCAGGTTGGATGGGGCTTGGAGCACCCTGGGATAGTGGGAGGTGTCCCTGCCCAGGGAGTGGGATGTGCTTTAAGGTCCCTTCCCATGCAAGCCGTTCCATGATGGTTCTGTGATGACCATTCCCATGGACACAACAGGGAACAGAGATCCCACAAGCTCAGCTGCAGGGTCAGGAGGAGTCGGGTCCACGTCCAGCCCTGGGATGAGCAGAGCACAGCAGGCCCTGCGTGGGGGTTTGAGGACGAGAACAGAGCAGGTTGGAGGGAGAGGCGACCCCACAAACCATGGTGTGCTCAGAGCTCGAGAGGAGTCCCTGCTCCCTCTCCCTAGCGTGCAATCCTGGGATTCCCTCCCCGAATTCCCTGCTCTCTGTCGTGCTGTGACTGTATTTGTGTTGCTCCTGCGCTGTTCCTCCTGACGGGTACTGAGTGACCGCCGTTTTCTCATACTGAGATCTTTCAGGTGGAGTCCTCAATGACTGGTCTCGCATCACTCTGAACCCCAAGGTGTTTAAGCTGCATGCCCGCAGTGGGGAGCTGGAGGTACTGGTGGACGGCACATACTTCATCTATAGTCAGGTAGAAGTGAGTACGGTCCTAGGCTAACTCCTCCTATTCTTGTGTTCCGGTGGAAGCCTTGCATGAACCACGAGAGGGCTCCAGACAACAACCGAATGCCAACAGCTCGTGTGGAGCTGTAACCGCTTCAGCATGGGTGTGGGGAGGAGTGTCACACCCCTGTCACCGCCGGGACACCGCCCGCCAGGGATTAGTCACTGAAAGCACGCCCCACACCTGCCAGTCCCGGGGTTATCCCTCCAGTTATCCCTGCGGTCATTCCCTGGCCCTGCCGAAGCCCCCTGCAGGCAGGGTGCTGAGCTCAGTGCTTTAAAAGACCTGATCATTTGTGGTTATTTTGGAGCTGTGTCACTCTGGACTCCCAGCCCAGGTAGTTTGGCCAGATTCCAGCCCAGGTGACTCTGTTTGCCTCTCCCTGCTCCGTGTAGCTCCACCCCAGCACCGGCTCTGGGATGAAGTGGGCCGTGGATGTCAGGTGCCCTTCCATGGAATTGGTGACACGTGTCCAGTTTGGATGGGGACAGAAAATACAACTCCACATGGGCCAAAGTATAATTGTTTCCCAAGTGCTTGATGCTGATTGCTGGCCACAGTGTTGGGCCACTGAAGCCTCATCGTTTGTGGTCCATCAAGGAAAAAAACAGGGGATTCATTGTTCAGGCAGCTCCTGCCTCCAAAAGGGCTGGATTTCCTCTCTCAGGAAGAAGCATCTCCCTGAGACTGACTTCTCCTTGGACAGGTCTTCCTCCTGCAGTTCTTTGGAATCAAAGTGTGGGCGAGGGTTAAGTGAGGACAAGTGGAGTCACAGGGCCTTGGAGATCAGGGAGTTCGATCAGTAGAAACACTGTGAGGTGATTTCCTTCCAAGCTGTGGAGGTTGGGAGAGCCTTTTCCCTGTAGTAGCTCGTGCCTGTGCAAGCACCGAGTCCAGTTACGCAGGAGGCAGCTCCCAGTGCACCTTAGGGCAGTTCTGATGTCACCACTAAAGGAGGCTCCTGGCACCAGGAAGCAGGACTGGCCAGGTAAGTGCAAGAGGCCTTCAGTGGAATGTGTGTGTCTGTGTGTGGATGAGAAGCTGTTGTAGCACACGGGGCCCTGCCTGGCTCTGTGCAGGCGTGTCCCTTCCCTGGAATCAGCAGGATGCTAGCTCAGCCTCAGGCACATGGATCCAGGGGGTTTTGCATGCTCGGGGCAGTCTGAAGCGGAATAAAACAGGTTCCTGGTGGGCTTGGGGCTCTTCCTGCCTCGCACAAGTCACCTGTGAGTGCAGGTGTTGAGGCCAGGAGGGGCTGCACACACCCCCAGGACGCTGCACTTGCTCCCCACACCCCAACCCCCTCCCTGACACCTTTCTTCTCCCTGCTCCACATCAGGTCTACTACATCAACTTCACCGACTTCGCCAGCTACGAGGTGGTGGTGGACGAGAAGCCCTTTCTGCAATGCACTCGGAGCATCGAGACCGGCAAGACCAACTTCAACACGTGCTACACGGCCGGGGTGTGCCTGCTCAAAGCCAGGCAGAAGATCGCCGTGAAGATGGTGCACGCCGACATCTCCATCAACATGAGCAAGCACACGACTTTCTTTGGGGCCATCCGCCTGGGAGATGCACCGGCATCCTAGAGAGGAACTTGGCGTGGCCAAGGACACCCACGGAACTGCACAGCGCTGCTGTTCATAAAGCGTATCAGTATTTCAGGGGTTCTGTAATCCGGCCATAAAGGAAACTGATCCAGAGCTATTTATTCCTATATGTGAATGCAGGAAGCACAACTGTCCTCTGTGACTGGCGGGGAGACTCGGATCAAACCGAAAAGCTGGTGGGGAGAGCGTTGTGAGGAGGAAAGGCTGTGGGGTGTGCCTTGTCTCAGTATTTCAAGTATTACTGCACTGATACTCTGCTCTGTGACCTTCACACGAGGCTTGGTGGGAGAGCTGGGGGCTCTGCTCGGATGTTGCACTGGCAAGAGCGTCCCAGGCGGGAGCGGGAGGACACGGACTCCTGTCCCAAAATCCCAGCCAGGCTCCTGCTTGTGCACGCTAACGACAGCCAGGAGGGGGTTCTGGCTCCCTGCCTTCCCAGGGGGGGCTGGAAGGGCCGGGGGCGAGGGGAGGTGGGTGAGACAGGGTCAGTGGTGTTTACATTCATCCTCAGGAGGAGGAGGAAAAGTGCCTCGGCCTAGAGCTTGGAAGCAAAAGCAGGAAGTGCGAGAGGAAGAGGAATAACTAGAGCAGGCTTAGCAGATAGGAAACTGCCTCCACATTCCAGAAACCACCAAATCCCAAAGAAAACGCCGATTCCCGGGTCCAGGCCTCTGCTCCTTTCAGCTCCTGCCCTTACCCCAGAGGTAACCTTGCCCCAGCGGGGGCTGCCTTCAAGTACTGCTGCTGTTACAGCAAGTTGAGTTGGGTTGGGGGTATTTTGGTTTTGTTTTTTTTTTTTTAATTAATATTTTGCAAACCAGAACACATTTCTACAGGCTTCACCGAGCCACGGAGAGCAGCCACAAGTACTTGTGACAACACTCGGAGGAAGTTTGTTATGTTTAAGAATAAAATATTCAAACAGGAATTTTTTTTTTTCTGTTTTAATAGCAACTGTCCTGCTTTTAGATGTGGTTTTTAGCCTTCCTCCCCCCACCCCTTTCCTTTTGGCACCCTCCTACATAAAATAAGTGGTGATGGAGACTTTAGCAAAAGGAAAAAAAAAAAGGGATTTAAAAATCTGGTCCAGCATGAAGTCACCACTTTTTCTTTTCTCTGAGCCCTGCTGGGTCTAGTCATAACTCGATTTCTGGTGACTAATAGAGGAGCTGGGACACTATTGTTTCTTTTGGCTTCTTGAGCAACTCTGTCCCGTTACCTCCCCTCAGCTGGGGAGACCTAAAGCCATAAGATGCTCTGGAGCTGAGGCAGAGGCACAAATTGCTCTGTTGTGTCAGCCCTTGGCTCACACTTGCTCGGCTTAGTTGGGTTTTGTTTCCCCCCGTTTCTTTCCAGAGCCTGTTTGTGCTTTCTGGAGGGGAGTGAGGTTGCAGCCTGTGTAGAAACGGGACAAGTCCCAAAGTGACATCTTCAGGCACAAGCAGGGAAGGTTTTAGGGACCTCAGTGCCTGAAAGGGCTCCAGGAGAGCTGGAGAGGGACTTTGGACAAGGGCCTGAAGTGATAGAAGGGGGAATGGCTCCCCACTGCCAGAGGGCAGGGTTAGGTGGGATATTGGGAAGGAATCCTTCCCTGTGAGGGTGGGGAGGCCCTGGCACAGGGTGCCCAGAGAAGCTGTGGCTGCCCCTGGATCCCTGGAAGTGTCCAAGGCCAGGCTGGACGGGGCTTGGAGCAGCCTGGGATAGGGGAAGGTGTGGAACTGTTTGATCCGTGAGATCCCTCCCAGCCCAATCCCGCGATCCCAGGATCTCGGTGATGGCTCCGTGCAGAGGTGGCTCCCGGTCACCTGCAGGGTGTGGGAGGGACGTGTCCCAGCGCTGTGCTGTGGCCACGGAGGGTCCGCCCTGCCTGGAGCATTCCTGGCTCCATCCCTAGCGAGTGATGTCCCTTGCCAAGTGTTGCAGTTATTGGGAGACAAAAATTCCTCGGGGCAGCGGCGTTGGCCGCGGCCTCGCTATTCACAGGAGCCGCGCGCTTCGGGAAACAACTGCGTGACAAATGGGCTGCTCTGGCTTTTTAGTGGCTTCTCCTCCCTTCAGCCTCGACATGTGGGACGGGCGAGAGCCTTGGGGGCTCTTCACTGGGCTCTGTGGTTTTCTTTCCTTTCAAATGGATTAAGAGGGACATGTTCCTGTGACAAGAATGAAGCGGGACAACTGTGTACAGTGAGAACATGAAGCAAATCGTTAACAGGATTGCTTTAGAACAGGCCTGAGCAGCAAGGCTGGGGGCAGCCGTAAATAACAGGGGGTTGGGAGAGCCGGGGATGGAAGTTTGCATTCCTTGTCCCCCGCTGGCAGGATCTGGGATGTGCTCCATGGCTGCGGGCAGGGGGAGGCAGAGGGAGAATCCCTTTGCTCTGTAAAAGGCCAGAGTGTTGCTGTCCCCTCTGGTGTGTGCTCAGGATCTTGGAGGAGAGCAGGAAAGAGCAATTCCTTCATGGAAGTTCCCTCCGGTGCATGCTTGGGATGCAGGAGGAGGGGGCAGGAGGGAGCAATTCCTTGATGGAACGTGTTAACAGGCTTTTTCTGGTGCTCACACTAACCGAAGTGTGAGTTGGAGACATGGAGTTGGAGCTGGGGAGCAGAGAAAAGCTGGCTGCAGGTGGCCTTGGCAAATACAGCCTTTTGCTGCTCTCGGTGTTCCCGGTGGGATGTCCTTCCCCAGCCACACCAGCAGCTCCCATGGAAGGTCTGAGCAGCCACAGCTCCATCCTTCAGGGGTGGGAGAGGCACCATCCCCTCTCCGTGGGATCAGAGCTGCTCAGGAGTCGCCTTCCCAATGCCCTGGGACTGCACGGAAGGAAGGGCAGATCCCATGGACTTGGATAACCAGGTATCCTTCTGCTCCGGAGCACCCAGGCTGGAGCCCATCACCCACGGTGTGGACGTGACCTGGGCAGGTGGTTCTGTCCCTGCTCCCTCCACACCTCAGTCCTGCTGCTCGTTCCTCGCATCCTCTGGAGACCTCTCCCACAAAACCCTTGGGAGGAACAGGAAATCTCTCCAACAGATCCTGCTGGAGCCCTGGGAGCCAGCGTGGAGGGCAGGAAGGCCAAGAAGCACAGGATAGCTGGTTTCAGAGCAGATCTCCCCCTGTTCACGCCGTGCGGTTCCCTCTGCCTTTATCACGATCCAAGAAAAGCCTCTCGGTGTTTGCCAGGCCCGATCCACGCCCGGCGCTCCCGCGAAGGGAGTTCACAGCCTCGGGATGCAAACGCCCCGGGATTCTCTGCAGAAGTCCCTGATCCAAATGAGGGACTTTTCAGCTGCCGACAGGGGCTGTGTCGCGGCGCGGAGCGATGCCCAGCAGTCGGGGTGCAGGGGACAGGCCGGGCTTCCCCGGGCGTGGCAGGGCCGGAGCAGGCCCGGGGCCGGTTCCGCTTTCGGGAGGGCCGGGGGTCAGCCAGAGGTCGGTGTTTCCCCGGCAGGAGCTCACATCTGCACAGATGTGCTGTGTGCTCGCAGCTGCGGCCCCGGCCCGGCGGGGCATCAGCCCAGAACGCCGTCCCTGGCCTGTCACCGCTGTCCTGCCTGCCCCGGATGCTGGGGACACCAGGCCAGCTGGAGGCTGAGCCACATCCTGAGGTGACGAAGTGTCCCCCAGCGCGTCAGCTGTCAGAGGGTGTGGGGTAACACTCCAGATGTGTAACTGTGTATAAGTAATCTTTGTTTATTTATTTATTTATGTATTTTGTGTCTATATTTTTTTTTTTTTCCTGCCAGACACCTCCTGGATTAGAGCACGAGCTCCATGGCTGAAACTTCACGTCCTTGGACAACCCCTCAGCAGCCTGAGTCGCTCTATCACGTGGAATTTGCCACACCGAGCCAAAAAACCCCAAACCGTGCATTTTGGAGAGTGCCCCGTGAAGCACGAGGGGCGTGTCCCCAAGGAGTGTGTCAGCACTAGGTGGCACAAGGACACGGAGATGCCACCACACAAAAAAAAGTCCCTGTGGGTGGGGCACAGCTCCGGGTGCACAGATCCCACCTGGGGCTGCCGCAGGGACAGTTCCCTTCTGGAGCCTGCCCTGGGCGAGGAGGTGACCCGGCAGCCCAGGTGGGGACACGGGGTGTGACAGCGAGGAGCCAGCGCTCGCACACCGCAGACCGCTGGGAGGGACAGGAGGAGGAGCAGGAGGGGGATTCCAGCTCTGCACATCCCGCTGGGAAGGGCGGCGAGCCCTGGGAAGCTGCTGTTTCCCGAGAGGGGCAGAAAGTCCTCTCGGCTGGCTGTGCTGGGATGGGGAGGGAATGTCACCGCCCCGGTGTGACAGTCAGGTGATCCCACAGCCAGGAGCTGTCCCTGGCTCAGGGTGGCTGCAGAGCCCTCGCCAGCTGCCCCTGGTGTCCCGGGAGCTGGCACAGCCTGCCCCTGGCACAGGGAAACTCCCCCAAACCCTCTCAGCTTTCCCTGGTGCCACCTCTGCCTCCTGGCATTTGATGTCACGGCGGGTCCGGCCGGTCACCTGAGCTCCCTCCTCCTCATCCCGCCGTTTCTCTTTCCCTTCCCTGTGGCTTTGTGCCGTTTTTTCCCCCCTCTGCGAGCTGATGTCTTTCTTTTCCCACTTCCGTAGCTACGAACACCCACATGCCTTATCTCCTTCCCCCATCCCATCCTGGAGCCTATTTATACAGAGCCTGGCTCCTGCCCAGCCTGCCAGCGACGCCGCAGGAGCGGGACGGGGCTGGCGGCGCCCGCAGCCCAACATGCTCTGGGCTGCTCGGGGATGTTTCCTGCTCTGGCTGCTCCCGGCCATCCTCAGAGCCCGGGCTAGCCCGGAGACGAGGCCCAGCCCCGCGCTGTGCCAGCAGGTAAGGCTGTTTTCCAAGGAGCACCTGGGCTGGGATGGCTCCAGCAGCGTGGCTGGGGCTGCCAGCATCCCTCTGGATCTCCTCCCTGTGGCTCTCGCCTCCCTCCAGCCTCCATCTCTTTAACTTCCCCAGCTTTTCCTCTGTTTTCCTGCCTTCGAGCTGGTGTCCTGTGAGGTGGTCCCCGGCATCCAGCTGCTCCCACGTCCCTGCCGTGCCTGAGGTGCTCAGAGGACGGAGTGCAGGGATTCCAATGGATGCTGGTGAGGCAGTTGGGAGCCTGGATGGGGAACAGCAGGTTTCTGTCGCCCCAGAAAGAAATCAGCTGCTCCCCATCCAGGTTCCCAGCTCCAGAGGAAACCAGAGCGAGAGGAAAGGTGGAGCCTACACAGCACCCTTGCTCTGCCTAAACAGGGATGCTCTGGACCAGCTGGGCTTGGGAAGGGGGAGCAGTGCTCATTCCCACTTCTCGTGCCCACCTGGGACAGCAGCTGGCTCGCCTGGAGCTGTGGTTTGTAGCCCCCCCTCATTCCCACCTCTCCTGTCTCTCCACAGAGCCCCACGAAGGTGTCTTGTAAAGGAGTTGGCCTGCGGAAGTTTCCCAAGGAGCTTGGCCAAGGAATTAAGTACCTTGAACTCTCCAACAACTTCATCCAAAACCTGTCAGGCAGCAACATGCCAGGATTTGGGCAGCTGGAGTACCTGGATGTGTGCTTCAACCAGCTGGAAGCCGTGTCAGCCACCGCCCTGGCTCGGCTGCCTCGGCTGCGCTCGCTCCTCCTGGGATCGAACCACCTGGACCGGAATTACTTGGCTAACGGGGAAGCTTTCCATCTGCTCAGGAATATAGAGGTCCTGGACCTGTCTGTGAATAACCTGGAGAGCCACATGGCCAGCTGGTACATCAGCAACCTCACCAGCCTGAGGGTGCTGGATCTCTCCGGGAACAAGATAACCAAGCTGCTGGCAGGGACCTTCCGGAGCTCGCCGCGGCTGCGCCAGCTCGACCTCAGCAACAACTACATCATGGAGATCCAGGAGGGAGCTTTCGAGCCTCTGGAAGAGCTGGAGGTGCTGAACTTGGCTTTGAATTCCCTGCATTGTATCTCTGGCTTCAGCCTCACGCAGCTGCGAGTTTTAAACCTCAGCCACAACGCCCTGGAGCTGTTCTCCTCTGAGGCGGGAGCGGAGCCCTACCTGCTCCGAGTGCTCGACTTGAGCCATAACAGACTGCTCTCGTTTCCAGAGCTCCCCAAAGCCCGTGATCTCACACACTTAAACCTCTCCAACAACCTCATTGCTTCCCTGCTCCCAGGCTCACCCCATCCCAGGGAGTTTGTCCTGCTCTACAAGGAGATGCAGAGGTTCAACAGGACTGTGCGTCCCGCGGCCGCTCTGACACACGTGGCCGACCTGGATCTCAGCAATAACCGCCTGGAGCTGTTCCCATTTTCCTTCTTCCACAGCCTGGGCTCCCTGCACAGCCTCAGCCTGGCTAGGAACTGTCTCCAGGACGTGGCCAGGGAGTCTGTCTCCAAGGGCACGGAGCTGTCCGTGCGCTCGCTGGACCTCCACAGCAACGCCCTCCGTGTGCTGCCACGCTGGTTCTTCGATTCCCTGCCGCACCTAGAATCCATGGATCTGGGCTCCAACAGCCTCCAGCCTTGTGAGAGCCAGGGGAGTGACCAGGGAAGGGATTTGGGAGGGGATTCTCACACATCAGCCCCCGGAGACACCTGCACCCCCTTCTACAACGTGCCTAGCTTGAAGCACCTGAGCCTGTCCAAGAACAACATCTCCAGGCTGCAGCCCTACGCCTTCAACCAGACCCCGCTGCGCTCCCTGGACCTCTCGGGAAACAGGGACTTGTCCATGCCCACGGGAGCGCTGGGGGGGTTGGAGCTGTCCCTGCAGGAGCTCTCCCTGAGGGACAACCAGATGGACGAGAGCCGGGCAGCGCTGCCCTGCCTGGGCACGCTCCGAGTGCTGGACCTGGCGGGCAACCACCTGAGCCTGCTGCCCTCGGGGCTTTCCTGCTCCCCGCTGGAGAGCCTGGACATTCGGGATAACAACCTGCAGACCTTGGGACAGCTCGGGAGCTGGTCCCGCAGCCTGAGGGCCGTGTCCGTGGCGGGGAACCCCTGGAGCTGCTGCTCGCTGGGCTGGCTGGACGCGCTGCGTGCGGCCGGCGTGGCCGTGCCCGACCTGCCCCAAGCCCGTTGTGCCTTCCAGGAGCACGGCCGGAATATCTCGGCCAGGATCACCGGCACTCCGCGGTGGAGCTGTCCCCAGCCCGAGGGCACTGCCTCCCTGGCTCTGCTCGTGGCCCTGATGGGCCTTTCCCTCCTCTGTGCCTGGGCTTTCTGCCTCCTGAGGAAAGGGCGGAAGGCTCCGGGATGTGCGGGACTCCGGAGCAACAGGGTGGGAGTGTCCCAGCCCCATCCCAAAGGAGAGGGGCCAGCCGAGGAGGGGACACCTGACAGCGTCACCAANCCAGAAGGGAGATTCCTCCATCCCCTCTGATCCCTGCCAGGAATTAAACGCGGGATTTGGGGTGCCATCACACATTCCCATCATCACCTCCCTCCCTCCATATCACGCTCAGCTGGATGGGAATTGTCTCCATTGGGGCCACCTGGCTGTTTCCCAGCTTGCCCAGCAGCCCCTTTAAGGTTTGATAGCTCTGCTACCTCCCTGCTGCTGCTCCTGAGGCATTCCCTCATCCAGGAAGAAGCAGCCAGGGAACGGGAATGGGAACGGGAATGGTGCTTGGTGGTGGCCCGCAGTGCCGGGGAGGGGAGAGGGGTTCTGTGGGACCCTGCCCACCTCTCTGCTGCCTTTCCCTGCCGCGGATGCCGGGAGGAATTCCGCCCTCTCCTCACCCACTGGGACAGCAGGAATGGGAGAAGAGGGAGTCACAAGATGTCCCACCGGCACAAGATGTGGTGCCAGGACCCCTGAGGTGACAGTGGCAGAGGCAGCTGGTCCCAGCACAGGGTAAGTGCTGCCCAAGTCCTGGTCCTGGATGGATTTGGCACCCTCTGAGCACCCCCCAAACCAGGCATGATGCAGGGGCTCAGACCCCAGCTCGGGAAGGCAGCAGGAGGAGGAGTTGAGTGGGATTGTCACTGTGTGGTGGTGTCCATCTGTCCCTTGAGTGACCTGTCCAGCTTCCCGGGGCAGAGTGGGAGCACCTGAAGGGCTGGGCCAGCTCCAGGAAGGATAAAACCGAGGCTGCAGTGAAACCTTTCACATTTCACATCCATCTGGTTCCACCTCAGAAATCCCCAGCTGGGCCCAGTCACCTCCACACACCTGGTGGGTTGGAGCTGTGGGAACTAAAGGGTTTGGAAGTTACTTAAAATCCCAATTGCTTCATTTTCTTCCTTTTTTTTTTTTTTTTTTTTTATTCTTTCAAGCTTATCATGATTTTACTGGGAAGCAAAAAGGCCATTTTGGTGTGAAATATATCAGGGCTTCAGCTTCCTGTCCTTTGCTGGGCGCCCAGCTCCAGGACCCCTGGTGCCTTTGGTGGCCCCCACATTTCCACCCCTGCCTCAGTTTCCCTCTGATCCGGAGCTCTGTGCCCTGTCACAACGAGTGGCTATGGCAGGGAGCCTGTCACTGTGTCACCATCCTGCAGGACCCTGGGGACAGGGGGAAACTCAGCCCCCACTCCAGGGCTGCTGTTTGCTGGGTCTCCTGCTCCCACACACCCCCCTCCCCTGTTCCCGTGTCCCTCTCGGGTCACACAACTCCCGGTGCCACTGCCACCACAACCCTCGTGCTCTCCCGTCCTGCTGCCTCCCGGCTCTGTCCCCAGTGCTGTCCCCAGCTGATGTCCCTGGGGAGCCACAGCCAGCTGGGCTCTGGGCATGGAGTGTCCCAGGAGCGGCTGTGCCCACCTGGGGCTTGTCCCCTGCAGTGTCCCCTGTCCTCGGGTGGCACCTGAGCTCCCTGGGGCAGGGATTTGCTTTCCCAGTGTCCCCAGGTGAGTTCAGACTGTCCCTGGGGCAGGGATTTGCTTTCCCAGTGTCCCCAGGTGAGTTCAGACTGTCCCTGGGGCAGGGATTTGCTTTCCCAGTGCCCACCAAGTGCCGGGACAGCAGCTGGGTGAGCTCAGCACATCCCTGATGCCGTGCCAGCCTCCTGCCCCAGCGCTCGGTGACATTGCAGGGACACTTCGGGGCCCAACACTGAGTGTTTCTGGCGCATTTCTGTGCCCTCTGCTCCTCGTTTAACCCCTTCCCCCCCGTGTCACCGGGACATGTCCTGCCCTTCGTGCTGCCGCTCCCACCGGCATCTTCCTCGCGTTGGGCTCGGAGCTGGGGACGGGCGGGGACGCTGGGGACGGGCGGGGACACCACGTACCACCGGGTGCTCAGGGACACCATGTGCTGCCGGCACTCGGTGCCAGGCGCTGCCTCGGGCATCCTGAGTGTCCCCAGCCGTGTTTATCCAGCCTCGTGTCCCCGCGGAGCAGCAGCTGGCGGGGGTTGACCCCTTCGGGGCAGTGGCACTTGGGGACAGCGGCTGCTGATCCTGAAGTTACTCTGGGGGTTGAAGCATCTGCTGAAAAATGTACTAAAAATAGCGGGGGAGAATCCTGGGGGTGGTTTTACCCCACAGAAAAAGCTCCCAATTCACTGGACTTGATCTTAGAGGATTTTTCCAACCCTAAGGATTGAGTAAAGCCCAGGGTAAGGGGGGAAGAGGCTGAACTTCCCAGGCCCAGGAGGGGCTGTGAAGGTGTGGAAAACGAGCCAGGGCAATGGTGCTGGGTTATCACCGTTGTTGATGTCCCTGTGCTTTCCCAGCTCAAAGGAAAACGGGATTCCAGGTTGTGCTCTCATGGATTTGCCAAGAATTGAATCCGAGGGCAAAGTCGCCTTCTCCCAGCCCCAGGAACAGCTTGGCCAGGAGCAGGGCATGGGGTGAGCCTGTGCTGGCCCAGGGGACAACGAGGTGGCACCAAACCACGTTTGTGTCCCCAGGACCAGCACGAGGCCAAGAGAAACCCGGGGTCTGTCCTGAGTTCTGCACTGCTCCTCATCCGGAGCTTCCCGTGCTTTAGGGGAAATGGTTTCCTTATCCCAGGCGTGTCTTGGCACCTCCAGTGTTTTCTTGATCCAAAAGGAGGGCAGAGGATCTGTAGAATATTAAATTTTGAACAAATAAAGCGGCGATGCCAAAAATGTTGCATTTTCATGTCAGGCTGGAGGGCGGTGGGAGTGTAAATTTTGGTCTGACAAAAAAAGCAGCAGTGATTAAAATGTTGTGACCATTGACAAATTTTCTAGAGAACTGGTTGAGAAATCCAGCAAAACTCATTCTTTCCAGTGGAAAGCCTTCACATTTCCCTGGATCTGCATTTTCAAAGAAGAATAGATTTTTATCAGAAATTTCCACCGAGCTCTTTCACTAACCCGGGCGGAAATTACCTTCCCTCAACTCACTTCAATCAGAGCAGTTTTTCTTTTCCCCTTTTTCTTCTTTGTTT
The DNA here is from genome assembly GCA_013397915.1 of Daphoenositta chrysoptera. Classification (NCBI taxonomy): domain Eukaryota; kingdom Metazoa; phylum Chordata; class Aves; order Passeriformes; genus Daphoenositta; species Daphoenositta chrysoptera. The sequence continues at coordinate 836,741 of VZRO01005235.1, read as the reverse complement.
CCCCTGGAGATGACCCAGAGCTTCGTCTGCTGCAGGAGCTGAAGGAGATCCTGGGACGTGCCTGGCAGATCTCTCTCCTCAGGCCACTCCAGCAGGGCAGAGCGAGCAGAGCGTTTCTCCTCTGTGTTCAGACAGAGCCTCAATTAACCTAAACCTACCCAGTCCTGATAAGATAAGGAAGATAAGGCATCCTTTCACCCAGCTGAAGGCACATCCCCTTCCAGAGGGCTGCTGGAGGTACCATTTCTTTTATTTTCCCTGATAATGCTGCAGTGCCCGTTCCGAATCCTTTGGATCTCCTCAAGGCCCATCCTCGCGCCGTGTTCCGGCTGCCTGGGATGTGCTCCTGGTGAACGTGGCGCTTTCTCTGTGGCTTTGGGACAGGACAAGAGGCTGGTGGCACCTCCAGGACACCACCCGGTGTCCCTCCCATCCGCAGGGCTGCTTCCCATTATCCCTCCCTGCCACAGCGACTCCGTGACTGGCACAGCTCCCCTGGCAGCTCTTCCCGGCCCGGGGCCGAGGCCGGGCGTGTCGTTCATGACACTTTTCCTCCTCTCCAGGGGCTCTGGCCGGGCTGGGACCTCCATCCCGAGGCGCCTCGGGCTGTGGCAGATGGGGAACGTGTCCCCCCGGGTCCCTCCTGCCTTGCAGAGCCCTGCAGTGTCACCTCCCCGGGCTGGAGGGGACAGATGCTGCCACATGTTCTGCAGCTGGGTCCTCCCTGCCAGCTGTGCCTGGGCTGCCTGCACGGGGGCACTGCCGAGGGCACAGGCGGCTCTGTCACAGGGAAGTGTCACCTCGTGTCGTATCCTCACAGCAGGAGCAGATCCGCTGGCCCCGCTCCCGGGTTTGGGACCCCGTGTGGCTGTGGGGACAGGTGGCACTGGGGGGTGGCTCTGCAGGATGAGGTCCCTGCCACCCCAGCCTGTTCCCGGGACCTGTCCCGTGCTCTGCTCTGGAAAGAGGAAGGGGACAGTTTCCCTGAAGGAAAGCAGAGCTCCACGGCAGGAAGGGCTCAGGGTGACCATCCCACTGTCCCCAGCCTCTAGAGGGGACAGGCTGCCCCCAGTGTCCACCAGCAGCGGGAATCTCATCCCCAGCCCCTGGGCTGTGGCAGGAGCTGGGACGTCAGTGCCACACGACCACGTGCCACCACCCCCTGCGTCACTGTCACCGCGCTGGCACAGCCTCCACGCAAAGGGATGTGGCTCCTCACGGGGTCGGTCGGTAGGTGAGGGTGGGGTGGTTGAGCCGAGGTCACCGGGTTCTGAGGGGACGCTTTGATGGCAGGGGAATCCCTGGAAGGTCCCTGGAGCCGCCCCTCCTGAGCCTGGGGGCCACAGGCCGCGGGGAGCTGGGACAGAGCGTGGGGACCCCGTGTGCTCACACGGGTCACAAAGCACTCAGCGGTGTTTGCTTTGGCCCGTCCGAGGCCCAGGAGTGAGGGACACCAACCTTTGGCCATCCAGGACAGCTCTTTGCTGTTCCTCCACTAAAGCCTCATCCCAGGAGCTCCGACCCAGCACTAGCTCTGCCCCTTGAGCCCCTCCTGGAGCTGTCCCCTCCCTGTGTCCCCGGGGTGGCCAACACCAGGCGGGTGGTGGGTGGGAGACCTTTCCCAATGTTCTCCCAGCTCCTTTGGTCTCCCTGCTGGCAATGAAGCCCCAGCTGGGCAAGGGAAGCCTCTCCTGGGCTGGGAATCCCCTCCTGCCTCCCTCCTTCCCATAGAGGCAGCCCAGCCTGTGAGGGGAAGGAAGGGGTAGGAAGGGGTATTTTTAGCACTCACCCTCCGGTCGTTCCAAGGATTGAGCTAAAAAGAGGAATTGACGTTCAAAGGAGGGCTGGCTTTGCTTTAAAAGGAAAGGGTTTTGTTTTTCCTACTGCTCGGTCATTGCAAAACTTTCCTGTGAAGAAGGGTTGGTAAAAATACCTCTGGTGGGAGGTGGCAGCCTGTGACATCGGTGCACGGTTCCCTGTGCTGGCACTGCTCCCCTTGCCCAGTAGCCAGGGTGAACTCCCATCCCAAAGGAAGGGATGGGGCGGGACCGAGCCCCCCTGTCCTGGTGCTGATCCCAGCTCCCATCACCCGTGAAGGGAATTCCCTCCTGCCAGCCCATCCTGGCGTGGCTCCTCTCTGCATTCCTGCTCTCCAGCAGCTTTTCCTGACCACTCTCACAACTTCTGAACCCCCTGGCAACTCAGGTGCCTTCCCAGCTGCCATCTGACCCCAGTGGTGTCCTGGCAACCCCTGGAGATCCTCCAGGTCCCAAAACAAGACCCCATCCACACCCTGAGGAGGAGTTTACCTGGAAGCCACAAGGGACAGACCCCAAAACACAGGATTTGGTGTTTAGGGGATATAAACTTGGGTTATCCCTGTGTTCCTCCTTTTCTCTCTGCCCTTTAGCCAACCCCTCATACTGCTCAGGGTTTGGGAGTGACCCGGGACCCTTCCTCAAGGGCCACTGCTCCAGCACAATGAGCTGTGGCCTTTGCATCCCGAGGGAATTGTTTGGGAAGGACAGTGACTCAAGCCCTGTGTCCTGGCTTTGGTGCAGACGATCCCAAGCCAAAGGGAGGTCACGAGGGGACAATGATCGACCATCCAGGCACGTCCTGCCAAGGTGAGAGGCCACAGGGGGGTGACAACCAACCCCCAGTTTGGATCTGTCAAGGAAAAGCACTTTCCAGAGAGAGGGGAAGTAGCGCAGCCACGGAGAAAGTGAAAGCCTACGTGTGGGTTTCAACCTGTGACCCTTTCCAAAACCTGGGGTCAGCTGGGCTTGTGTCAAATGTCACCTCCCACTGTGGGAAAATCCCAGCCTACCTGGTTCCTCACGGGCTCCGGGCAGCACTTCTGGTTTTGTACTTGTGGGAGGGAGAGATCCCAAGAAATGCACCTTGTGACAGCCACATGCCAGCCCTGGCCATGGCACCCTGGGCAGCTCCTGCTGGCACCTCAGGGCTGGTGCTTGTGCCAGCTCAGGGATGTGCATGCTTATGGGTCAAGGAATATGTGCTTTTTACAGCTTTTTGTAAAGAAAATAAGAAAAAAATAGAGAAATTATGAGCCTGTGCTGACCTCAGAGAAGGGTGCAGCCAGGGGGGGTCAGGCTCAGCTCCCAGGGGACAAGGGACAGGACAGGAGGACACGGCCTCGAGCTGTGCCAGGATGCTGTGCTTTAGTTGGATATTAGGGAAAATTTCGCACGGAAAGGACCGCCCAGGGCAGTGGTGGAGAAGCGTCCCCAGAGGGATTTAAAATCCGTGCGATGTGGCACCTCGGGACGTGGTCAGTGCTGGGGGAACATCCTGCCGTGCTCATCCCTCAGCCCCCTCCCAGGTGCTGCTTGGGGACGGTCACTGCTAATGACAGCTGGGCCCCCCTCCAGCCCCTCCCTGTCCCCAGCCCTGTGAATGGCACCGAAACCGCCTTTGTTCCCCTCCCCGGGGGGCAGGACCCGCCACCACCGCTGCTATAAAAGGGGTGGTGGGGCCGAGCGGCCCCAGCCCTGCTCCCAGTCCCTGTCCCAGCCCCATCCCAGGTCCCAGTGCCCATCCCAGCCCCATCCCAGCCCCATTCCCGGCCATGTGCCGCCCCGCCGCCGCTGCCACCGCGCTGCTGTGCCAGCTGGGCCTCTCCGCAGCCATCCAGTGGCTGTGAGTAGGGATCTCTCCTTCCAGAGCCCCCCTTGGGGCTCCCCCCGGGTCCCTCGGGGCGCCGTGACCCCCGTGGTGACCCCCACCTCTCCCCACAGCGGGCTGGCGGGCAGCGGGGTGGCCTGGAACGAGAGCCAGCAGTGCCGGCTGCTGGTGCCGGAGCAGGGGCAGCTGTGCCGCCGGCACCTGGAGGTGATGCCCGGCATCGTCCGGGCTGCCCGCCGCACGCAGGCCCTGTGCCAGCAGAGCTTCGCGGACATGAGGTGGAACTGCTCCTCCATCCAGCGAGCCCCCAGATTCGGCCCCGACCTGCTCACAGGTAAGGGCTGCTCCTCCCGCCGCGTCCCTGCTCCCGCTCTGCCCCGGGAGCATCCCGGCGCGGTCCAGGGTGGCTTCTGCCTTGGGTTTCTGTTTTGGAGTAAATGTCCTGCCTTTACGTGGTGTTAATCGTGTGCAGCTTCCATCTGGGGGAGGTGACAGACAGTAACTTGCATTTCAAACAGCTTTAAAAAAGCGGGGGAAGAGGTGGGGATACAGGCTGGATACAGGCAGTGTAATACAGGCGGGCACAGGTTAAAACATAAAAACTGAGAGGCCTCGCGTTTATCCTGCTGCAAGATGAAATTAAGAAACTCCTTGCACTGTCAGAGGTGCGAGAGGAGAGTCCGGCTGTGCGGGGAGGAAGGAAATACCCCTGTTTTCTCCGCAGGAACACGGGAAGCCGCCTTCGTGCACGCCCTGGCAGCGGCGGCCGCGGCCCAGGGCATCGCCCGCTCCTGCGCCTCCGGAGAGCTCCCGCTGTGCTCCTGCGGCCCCGGCCCCTCCGAGCCCCCCGCGCCCGGCTCCCGCTGGGGCGGCTGCGGCGACAACCTGAGCCACGGCCTCCAGCTCGGAGCCGCCTTCACCGACGGCTCCGCCAGAGCCGGCAGCGGCCGCACGCCCGGGCTCAGGGCCGTGAACCGGCACAACGGAGCCGTGGGACGGGCGGTGGGTGCGGGACCCCGGGGCTCTGCAGGCTGGCATGGGGGACATGGAGCCCCCCAGGGCTGCCGCAGTCTGGGACAGGGTGCATGAGCCCCCCGGGAGTCTGCAGTGGGGCACACAGTGGGGCTGAGCCCCCCGGGACTCTGCAGTTGGGCTGAGCCCCCCGGGACTCTGCAGTGGGGCTGAGCCCCCCGAGACTCTGCAGTGGGGCACACAGTGGGGCTGAGCCCCCCGGGACTCTGCAGTGGGGCACACAGTGGGGCGGAGCCCCCCGAGACGCTGCAGTGGGGCTGAGCCCCCCGGGAGTCTGCAGTGGGGCACACAGTGGGGCTGAGCCCCCCGGGACTCTGCAGTGGGGCTGAGCCCCCCGGGACTCTGCAGTGGGGCACACAGTGGGGCTGAGCCCCCCGGGACTCTGCAGTGGGGCACACAGTGGGGCTGAGCCCCCCGAGACTCTGCAGTGGGGCTGAGCCCCCCGGGAGTCTGCAGTGGGGCACACAGTGGGGCTGAGCCCCCCGGGACTCTGCAGTGGGGCTGAGCCCCCCGGGACTCTGCAGTGGGGCACACAGTGGGGCTGAGCCCCCCG
>VZRO01005235.1:786660-817521 GCA_013397915.1 Daphoenositta chrysoptera | reverse complement strand
GAACTGGGCATGGAGGGGGATGTGCCTCTCACCCTGGCCCTTAGGAACTGGGCATGGAGCGGGATGTGCCGCTGCTCCTGGCCCTTGGGAACTGGGCATGGAGCGGGATGTGCCACTGCCCTCGGCCCCGCTGGTGCACAGAGCTTTTGGGCTTGGGAGTGCCCAGGTGCTCCCTGCTCTGGGGACAGCCCTGATTGCCCAGGGCCACCTCCTGGCATGGTCCGGAGCTCCCTGGGGATGACCACCCTCCATTCCACCCCACACATCCCATCCCTCCTGCCCCGGCTGCTCATCCTTCCCATCCCACCCCCCGCCCGGCGCCCCTGGGTGTCCCCGGCAGCCCGGTGGTCCCGCCCGTGTACGAGCCGCGCTGTTCTGGGCGGGGGCCGTGTCCCGCTCTCCGCAGGCAGCCGGGCCAGCATCCAGACTGCCCTGAGGACGCTGCTGGCCGTGCCCTGGCCCTCGCAGCGCGACGTCCGCTCGGCGCTCCAGCTCCTGGCCGTGCTGCAGTGGGTGCTCAGCTTCCTGCTGCTGGGTGAGTGAGTAGGGGGCTGAGGGGGGTCCCCAGGGGGCCACACACCCGCTCACCCCCTGCCCGGCTCCCGCAGGCACCGCCAGCCTCCTGCTCCTCATCTACCTGCTGTTCACCAGCCTCTGGCTCGTCCCCGTGCTCTACCTGGCCTGGATCATCTTCGACTGGGACACGCCGGAGAAAGGTGGGGTGGCCGTGTCCCCCCTTCCTCCGGCTTTGCAGCAGGAGAGGGATGGGGTCCCCCTTTCTCCGGGTCTCTCCCAGAAAATGGGGAGCACCACACCACCCCTGCTCCTTCTCCCCTGCTCCTTCCCCCGCTCCCCCATCGTCAGCACCGCGGTGGGAAGAGGGATGCAGCGGGTCCGCGGGGAGCGTTTCCCTGGGATCCTGCGGCCGGCTGGGCTGGGCTGGGCTGGGCTGGGCTGGGCGTCATCTCCTGTGGCCCCTCCCGGCTTCGCAGGTGGCAGGAGGCTGCCGTGCCTGCGGCGATGGACCGTGTGGAAGCACTTTCGGGATTATTTCCCGGTGAAGGTACGGCCGGGACGGGATGGGACCGCCCAAAAGGAGCTGCCACCGTTACGTGCCCCGTGACCCCTTTTGTCCCCGCAGCTGGTGAAGACACACGACCTGTCCCCCCGCCGCAACTACATCATCGGCTCGCACCCCCACGGCATCCTCTGCGTCGGCGCCTTCTGCAACTTCATCACGGGCTCCACGGGCTTCGAGGAGCTGTTCCCGGGGATCCGCTCCTTCCTCACCACGCTGGCCGGAAACTTCCGCCTGCCCGTGTTTCGGGAGTACCTGATGAGCGGGGGTGAGCGGTGCCCGCCCTGCCCAGCTCTGCCTAGAGCCCCTCTCCTGCCCAGCTCTGCCCGCAGTGCCCACGGGCAGGGGGCTCCGGGGAGGGAGCCGATCCCTCTGAGGGAAACACGGGAGGGATGGTGCTCCCGGGAGCAGGCAGGGCAGGGATGGTGAGCGGCACCTTCACCTCGCACCCTGCCTGAGCTCCACCTGCACCCTGCCTGTGCCCTCCCTCCTCGCTGTCCCCACCCTGCCCCCGCCGCTCTGCCCGCACCCTTCCCGCGCCCTGCCCGCTCCCCGCCCGCAGCAGGGAGAGCCCTTGCACTGTCCTTGCCCTGGTCCCACCAGGTGCCGTCGCTCGGGGGGACCCTCGGCGGTCCCTGTCGGGTGCCCGGGCACCGCAGTGCCACAGCCCCGGTGCTCCGTCCCGCCGCAGGGCTGTGCCCGGTGACCCGCCGCGCCATCGGGTACCTGCTGTCGCAGAAAGGCACCGGCAACGCGGTGGCCATCGTCATCGGCGGCGCGGCCGAGTCGCTGTCCTGCCGGCCCGGCGTCACCACGCTCGTCCTCAAGAACCGCAAGGGCTTCGTCCGCATGGCCCTGCGGCACGGGTGGGTCACGGCGGGGTCACCGGCGCTGCCACCCCCGCGGCTCCCGGGGGTCCCCAGCGCCCCGTCACCACCCACCGTGTCCCCTCCTCAGGGCCTTCCTCGTCCCCTCCTTCTCCTTCGGGGAGAACGACCTCTTCCGCCAGGTGGTCTTTGAGGAGGGCAGCTGGATGAGGAGCATCCAGCGGCGCTTCCAGAAGATGATGGGCTTCGCTCCCTGCCTGTTCTACGGCCGCGGCCTCACCTCCGGCCGCTCCCGCGGCTTCCTGCCCTACTCCAGACCCATCACCACCGTGGGTGAGCGCCGGGGTCCCCAGGGTGGGGGCTGGGGGGACACCCCACAGCGGGCGGTGCTGGAAGGCACCTCCTGGGTTGTGTCCCCGACGAGCCGAGTGTGTCACCACCCTCCTGACCCGTCCCCTGCCGGCAGTGGGGGAGCCGGTGGCCGTGCCCAAGGTGGAGAACCCGAGCCGGGAGCTGGTGGACCGGTACCACGAGCTCTACATCCGTGCCCTGCTCAAGCTCTTCAACGAGAACAAGACCAAGTACGGGCTGTCCGAGTCAGACGAGCTGCACATCCTCTGAGTGCCACCGGCGCCGGCCCCGGCCTGGCTCACGAGGGCTCTTGCAGGGGGAATTTCAGCCAGCCTGGCATGGGGGACATGCGGGGGACAGTCCCCACTCTGGCCCTCTGCTCCTCCGACCTGAGCGGGAGGTGGGAGGAGAGGGGAAGCGAGGGGGAGATTGGGAAAGGCTCCCCCTTGCCAGGGGTTTGGAGGGGGTGTGGGTGACACAGCTGTCCCCTGCAAGGGGCTGGTGTGGGGCAGGGGCCAGCAAGGGGCACAGTGCCCCTGGGATAACCAGGTCACCACAAGCTGAGGGAGGGGCTGTCACGGGAGGAGGGATTGACATGGGGTATTTGGGGTGGCATCCTGATGACAAGTGGGACCAGCCTGGGGGGACAGCCCACCCTGGGGTGGGAGGGGGACACTCCTGGACTTGGGGACCTGTGGATGTGGCCTGAGCCAGGACCACGTGGCCCCAGATGAGCCTTTCCTGCCATCTCAGTACCCAATACAGATTTCCAACCTCCCAACTCCTGTCTGTGTGTGTTCCAGAGGTTGGGATTGGCAGCACTGTGGCCGTACCCCCGCACTGCCCATGTGGATGCCATTGTCACCCCATGTGTCCCCTCCCTAGCAGTCCCAGCTCCCGCTGGGGCAGTGTTTGGCAGGGCCCTTGCACCGCTCAGGTGCAGCCAAGCAGCTCCCAGGGGCACCTGGGCCACGTTGGATATGATGGGAGGGGAGGGGCAGCTCTTTCTGGTTGAACTGGGCTCAGAAGGGAGATCTGCTCTCTCTGCTCTCAGCTCTGGTGAGTGAGGGGCTCTCTGGGTGGGACAGGGATGTGGGGCTGGGATGTGCCCTCCCTGGGGCCCTCTCCTTGCTCTGGGCAGCTCCTGTGGGACGTGGCTCTGTGTGACTGGTGCGGTGGCCGGGGTGTGACACCCCAGTGACGCTCTGGGCACCCCTTTCTGAGGCATCTGCTGGCAGGACTCGCAGGGGGCGATGGGGACAGCCCCTCCTGGGGCTCTTGGAGTAGGGACAGCCCTGTCTGTGTCCCATCCCTGCCAGGCTGGCGTGGGAGAGTCAACAGTGCTGACACCAATCTCAGAGCGCTGCTCTGCGCAGGCACTTGGTCAAACAAAAGGCCCGGGTAAACATTTGAGGAGCAAACACCCATAAAGGGAAATTCCCAAGAACCTTCCTGTAACCACAGGAGCTCCGGCTCATCCCTCCGGACGTGCCCCAGTGGATTTTCTCTGGGCTGAGGGTGGGTGTGTTGTCCCTCTTCCTTGTGCTGCAGGGAGAACCAGGCCTGAGTGTAGAGAGGGGAAGGGGCTTTATTGGGGGTGATGGGCAGCAGGTGCCCCAGGCCGTGTCCCTCCCCCTCTGCCAAGGCCAGCGGTGTGACAGGGACATCTCTGAGAACCCACCCAGTGTGGGCTCTGTCCCCAGGTTCAGTCTGGTCCCTGCATGTCACCACTGAGTCATCTGGAAGAGCTGTGCCTGCCCAGGGAGGCACCGGTGTCTCTTCTCTTTAGTGATTTGTCAGCCCCACGTGTCCCCAGGAGTGCCCCGGGATGGAACTCCAGCCTGCTGCCCCAAAACAGCCTCCCCAGTGTCCTTCCCATTCCTATGAGTGCCCAGTGGCTCTCCTGCCCCAACCAGCACCAGCACCCTCCTCCCACAGCATCCCAGGGCAGGGCTGGGACCAGCCCGTGTCCTCCAGCCCTCAGCCCTGCAGGGCTGGGCAGGGCCAGCTCAGGTCTGGGGACCTGGGGGTGCCCACACGGGGCCCTGAGGGGCTGCAGCTCCTGGAGCCCAGGGCTGAGGTTACAGAACCCCCTCAGCACCCGCCTCCGCTGCGTGCGGTCCCTCGGGTGACGCTGGCCATGTGGCTGCCGTCCGTGACGCTGTCTGTGAAGGGTGACACCAGCGCCAGGTCCAGCGTGGGCACGGGCCGGAGGCGCTGGGCGGCCCCGCGGCGCAGCCGCCCCCGGTACTTGTCCCCGGCCATGAAGTACAGGATGGGGTCGAGGCAGCTGTTGATGCTGGCCAGGGGCCGCGTGATCTTGTAGGTGAAGTTGATGATGTTGAGGGTGCGGCAGTCAGCCTGGAAGTAGCGGGAGGTGTAGTAGAGGGTGCGGGTGACGTGGAAGGGCACGAAGCAGATGGCGAAGACGACGAGCACCACGATGATCATCTTGATGGAGCGCCTCTTGTAGGAGGGCATCCGGAGGCCGGGGGTGGAGAAGTTGGACTTGTAGAGCCGCTTGGCCATCAGGCAGTAGCAGACGACGATGACCAGGAAGGGCACCCCGAAGAGCAGGGCCATGACGGAGGAGCTGTAGTGCACGTAGTGGTCGAACTCCTCGGGCTTGGTGGTGTCGTGGCACAGGGTGATGTTGCCCTTGGAGCTGGTGGTGACGAAGACGAGGTTGGGGATGAGGCAGACGGTGACCACCAGCCAGGCAGCCACACAGATGATGCGGGCGTGCTTGGTCTTCACCCACTTGAGGGAGCGGATGGGGTGGCAGATGCCCACGTAGCGGTGCACGCTGATGCAGGTGAGGAAGAGGATGCTGCTGTAGAGGTTGGCGTAGAAGAGGAACCGCACGAACTTACAAAGCCCCGTCCCAAAGGGCCAATTGTTGCGGTCGGCGTAATAATAGACCAGGGTGGGCAGGGACAGGACGTAGAGCGTGTCCGAGAGGGCCAGGTTGACCATGTAGGTGGTGGTGGCGTTCCAGGGCCTCATCCTGGAGATGAACATCCACAGGGCCCAGGAGTTGAGGGGCAGCCCCACCACGAAGACGATGCCGTAGGAGACGGGCAGCAGGATGAACTTGAACTCCTCGTTGAAGACACACTTTGCCTCGGGCGCCGCCGTGGTGTTCCCTCCCGGCCAGGGAGCCGGCACCGGTGTCCACAGGGCAACCGGGAAGGTCCTCACCGGAGCAGCCATGTTCTGCCAGCCAGACCTAGGGAGCAGTTCACAAAAGCACACTAGTCACTGATCCCGACCATTGTCAGGCACAAAGCGTGCAAGGGAGCCAAAGCTGCCGGATTTTCTCCCCCTCCAGGAGCTCCGGCCACTTTGATGGTTCTCTGGTTTTTCTCAACTCGCGCGCTCGGGCCTCGCGGGGAGCTGGAGGGGGGGGCTCAGCAAAGCCTCCCGTCCGCAGCTCTGACACCCATTAATCACCCATTAATCACCCGTTAATTATCCCTTTGAGCCGGCGCAGGGACGGCCGCCCCGCGCGGAGCCGGGAGCGGGCCGGGGACAGAGCCCCGCGCCGGGGACAGAGCCCCGCGCCGGCCCCGCCGGGCACAGCCCCACGGCCGCCCAACAATGAGACCTTGATGAGCAGCAGCAGCCCCCGGCCGGGGCCAGCGCAGCCTCTTGGAAGCTGCCTCAGCCTAATTGGCACCATCCTGACAATGCCGCTGCTCCCGGAGGGCTCCTTGGGAGAAGAAAGGCGGAGGAGAAGAAAGGCTTGTCTGGGGGAATGTTGTGACCCAGAGAAATCCTGGGGGGGCTGTTAAGGGAGCCTTTGGGAGAGAGTGTCCCTGGACAGCGAGGAGCCGCCGGCTGCCGGGTGTTGTCCGCAGGGAAGGGATGAGCTGAGCCCTGTGGAGAGGAGCTGCGGAGCCGAGTCCCAGCTCAAGGCAGAGCAAGTTCCCAAGGCAGGCAGGACATTCCCTCCTGCACTGTGTTAGGATCAAAGGCTGGGATCTGTGAACTCCTGGGAAGTCGGCATGAGGACAAGCTGTCAAAGTCCAGAACTCTCTTCTCGAGGGAAAAGGGAGGTTCTGCCACCACCGTGGTGTCCAGCAAAGGACCGGTGAGGGCTGCCTGTGCCTGGACCCCTCCATCATCCCTGGTGAAGCGATTCCTCCAACGGAGGATGGAGGCTTGGCTGAGTAACCTGAGAGCAGGAGCTGCTGTGCTGCTGGTGGAGATGAAGCTGTAGCCAAAACCATGTTTGATGGAGGGAATGCTGGAGCATCTCCAGTTCCTTTTGTCCAGAGCTCACCCAGGAGGTGATGGGCACCAGGACAGAGGAGAACTCGGGGCTCAGGGACGCACGTTGGCTGGAGCTGGTGCCACAAGGTGGAAGGACACGTCCTCTCAGGCTCCTTCATCCCTTGGCTCCCTCATCACCCTCTCCTGTTTCCCTTCGCCGTGAGGATGAGCAGGCTTCTCCCGGCAGGAACATCCCGCAGGGCGGATCTGTGGGATCATCCCTGCCACGCCCTGCCCGGAGAGACACCCGGGGTTGACAGAGATGCTCATAAATGACTCAGAAGGCAGATGGGACAGCGGGGGCCGGGCCCCTCCGGCCGCGCTGCCGGGGCTCTGTTTGAGTTGCGGGCTGAGCTCCGGGCCCGCATGCAACACCCTGCGGCTCCCGGCCCGCCGCAGCTCCCGCCTTTATTGCAGGGACGAGTTCAGAGAGCAACAGGCAGGTCCTGATCAAACATTAACAGTGGGGAGAACTTGGTTTGTTTTCCCAGAGCCAGGAGGGAAAACAGGCGGTAGGAAAACCTGAGCTTGCAGGCGAGGTGCCAGTGGTGGTCCTGGCCCGGCGGCCACATGTCCCCAAGCTGCTGAGGACGTGAGGGACCAGGAGATTCAGTTTCCTCTTCCAGCCTCTGAGTGCAAGGGAGCACAAAGCCTTGAGCCGGATCAGAGCAGAGGTGCTGCAGGTTCAGTGTCCAAAATCAGTGTCCCTGACACAGGTCACCAAACAATTAAGATATGGAGAAGACAGTAAATAAAAATTAATAATCAAGTGTGAGAAATGCATAAGGAAAAATCCTGAGCAGCTGTGGAGTGCTGGACTGCTCAGAGGAGAGCACAGGCACCCGGCTTCTGGCAGCTGATACAACCTGAGCACAGTCAGCAGCAGGATTTAACCATTCCCAAGCACATTCCTTCAAGGATAACCACCGAAAAACAGAAATGCAGAAGAAGATGACATTTGGCAAGTTATATCTCAACAGTTTTCCTGCTTCCTGATCTTAGTCACAACCAAAATCAGTGATTGAAATTAGTGATTCACATCAGTCCAGCCTGAGGACACATCACCACCAGCCCCATTCCTATTCCTTGCAGATATTCCAAGCAAAACTATCCTTGAGTGTGGGTTTTTGAGGAGGGATCGAGGTGTGAGCCAAGAGTTGGGACTGATTGGTGGAGCAGGAGATGGAAGGCACTGCAGGGGAAGGATGTGGAGCAGGGAGATGGAAGATGCTGCAGGAAGAGGACTTGGAGCAGGGAGATGGAAGGTGCTGCAGGAAGAGGACTTGGAGCAGGGAGATGGAAGGTGCTACAGGAAGAGGACTTGGAGCAGGGAGATGGATGGAAGGTGCTGCAGGAAGAGGTGATGCTCCTGTTCTGCCCGTTTTGCGGATGCACAAGGAATGCTGGGGAATCCCTTGCCCGTGGCAGGCACATCCCCCAGGCATGGTGCCTATGGAGTGGCCCCTGTTGATCCCCAGGAAGGAGATCCAGGGGTCCTGGAAAACGCAGCAATAGCCTTGGGCCAGCGGGGAGGGGCAGGGGCCAGCCACGGGGACACACGCTGGGGGCACATGATGTCCTTGGCCACAGGAATGGCAACTTTTCCCTGGCTCCTGGTCCTGCAGACGTGCCCAGCCAGAACTGTCCTTTGGCCCCACTGGCAGCACCAGTCCCGGTGGGATCCGAGGGTTCCCCCAGCCTTGGGGATTCATGGAGGCGTTGGGAAGGCTCCAATAAAATGAATGAGTGGGACAACACCAGAGCAGACTCTGCCCCAGAGCCAAAGCCCTGCTGGTGGGACAGGATGGGAATCGTGGTGTTGGGGATCATGGAGCAGCAGGCAGGAGCTCGGAGAGGAGAGGTCAGAGTGGATTTCGGAGCAGCTACCAAGGGATGGGTGAGCCTGGGACTGGCTGCTGCTGGAACATGGGAAAAACAGGGCTTTTCTCCTCGCCTAAGCCTTTGGAAATTGCAAAACAAGGGGAAATTGTGCAAAACATCCTGCAGAAGGACCCTTGTCCCTAATCGCCACGTGGTTGGTGCAGCCAAAGCCCCGGCACAAGGGGATGTGACCTAATTCCAGTCCTTCCCTTCGCCTGGAAGAGCAGCCAAGGCACGCTCTGCCGGGACACCTCCCCGGGGACACCAGTAGGGTCCGGCGTTTCCCTCGCTGCCCACCCCATCCCCTGCCCCGAGCTGACCCTGGGCAGGGCGGGGGTGAGGGTTCCCTTCCACCCTTGCTGGGCTGTCCCTGTCCCCCGCCTCTCTGGGAACCGGCAGGAACCCGCCGTGTCAGGCTGAGCCACGGCCGCACCAGGGCAGCTTCAACCCGTGAGGAGACAGAGATTTGGGGGATGGAGAGGAGGATGAAGGAGAGGAGGGAGCCACGCTGGGAAGGATGAAGGCCCTCGGTGACAGAGGAAGGAGGTGGCGTGTTAGAGAGAAGGGATTTGAGGGTGGCGGAGGGCTGGCGAGAACGGGCTGACCCCACCCTGCACCCACGCAGCCCTGCAGGTCCCACCTCTGTCCCTGGCCCTCGGAGCCCCGCTGGGACTGCGTGACCGTGGCAGGGCTGTCCCGGCTGTCCCCGAGCAGGGGCTGCCCCGGCTCACCTGCAGACCTGGGCGGCTCTCAGGAGTGGGGTCCCCACGGGGACAGCCGGGTCCCCGGGCGGGACGGGGCCATGCCGGGGCTGCGGCGGCGCTGGCCGTGCCCTGCCGTGCCCTGCCGTGCCGAGGGTGCCCGCTGCCGCTTCCCGCGGCCGGGAGCAAAGTGCCCAGCGAAGGCAGGGCTGGAGGCGGGCGGAGGCGGAGGCAGGAGCTGCCGCAGGGCTCGGCCCCACTGCGCTCCCATCCCTCTGTTGCCCTCGCAGGCTTTGGGCCACCTGCAGCCCCCGGACATGGGGCATGGTGGCCTCTCCCGTGCCTCTCCCCCTTTCCCCAGGAGGACCACGGCCCCTCAGCCACCAGGGCATAGCCCCTCATGCATGGGCACCGTGTCCCCTCGCCCGTGGCGACCACATCCCTCCACCCATGGGGACCATGGTCACTCAGCCACGGGGTCCACAGTCCCTCACCCGTGGGTTGTGTCCGTCCCATGGGGACTACGGCCCCTCACTCATGGGGACCGCAGTCCCTCAGCCACGAGGGTCATAGCCCCCCATCCCTGGGGCCCGTGGTCCCTCGCTCGCCCCAGGGCAGCCCCGCAGCCCCGCTGGGGGCCGGGGTCCCGCAGTGCCCGCGGTGCCCGCGGCGCTGTCCCGCTGGCCCCCAGCCCTGCGGGGCACTCCCGAGGACAAAGGTGGCCACTGCCACCTTGAGGCCAGCCCGGGCATCGTGTTCCCAAAACCTGGACACCTCGGGTGTCGCACAGCCGGGTTGGGGTGTCCCTGTGTTTTTTGGGGGGTGTCCCGCTCCCTGTGCCGGGCAGAGCAGAGCGGGGGGGACAAGGGCTGTGACACCCGTCGGCTTTGCGATGGGCGAGGGCAGCCCCGAGGGTTCGGTGCGCAGGGTTCCCATGGAACTGGAGGAGGTGGGGGGCAATTCCTTGGACCATCCAGGACACCGGGAGCCAGTGTTTTCCCACCTGGCTCGGCATTTTCCCTCCTTGCTCTTGCGCAGAACCAGGTGTGCAAACACGCGCCCAGTCCCTGACACTTTATTCTGGATAGTGATAGCAAAGGGAATCCTGTAAGGAACCAGCGCAGAAGGGAAAATCCTCCGGGAACACCGTCTGAGCAGGGCTGAGTAGTGGGGAGCAGCTGCCGAGGGCACGGGGGTGCCCAGCGCTGGCACAGCTCTCACTGCACCCTGGCAGGCTGCAGGTCGGGACCGGGAGCCTGCGCCTCCATCTCCAGAGCGCCCAGTGCCCCCCGCTTCCCGAGGGACCTCGGCACCTCCCGGCAGGGCCGCGGCGGCGGCTCCAGGGCCTGCTGGGGCTGGCGCGGTGGGACCTCGCGTCTGTCCCCCCTGCACCGCGGTGACAGCTGGTCCGGCTGGCTCAGCTGGGCGGCCACATACAGCGAGCAGTCACCCGGCCCCGCCGTGTCCCCCGCCAGGACGGCCGACTTGGGTCTCTTGTGGTGGCCCGCTCTGGGGGGGCTGAGTGGGTGCCCACGGGACGGGCTCGGTGGCCCGCAGCGGGACCGGCCACCCCACGGCTCCTGCTCGGGGGGCTCCCGCGGTGCAGCGGGGCTCCGGCAGCGCTGGCCCCCGGCCGGGCTCTCCGCCGGCTTCTCGGGGGCTGCTCCGGGGGCCGGGAGCCACGCGTTGGGGATCCCCTCGAAGATGAAGTAGGCGGGGTTGGTGTAGCCGGTGGCCGGCTCCGGGAGGCTGCGGGGGCGGCTCCTGCGAAGCACAGAGAGGAAAAGGGCTCGGCATCCCCCACTCTGCGGCTCCGGCAGGGCTGAGCCCGCCTGGGGTACCTGAGGCGCTGCGGGGGTGGCGTGGGGCACACCGGGGCCTCTGCCGCCGGCTCAGCATCCTCCTCCTCAAAGCTGATCCACTCTGCAAAGACAGCGAGGTCTGCCTTCATCCCACGGCCGGGGGCCAGAGGGAAACGTGGCCCGGGGTGTCCCCGAGCCCGGGGCACCGGGAGGGGGCTGCGGGCGGCCGCCGGTACCGTAGAGCCTCTCGCGGGTGCCGCAGCGGCCCCGCGGGACCCGGACGCGCATCCAGCCGCGCACGGAGCCCGTCTCCTCGCCACGGTGGAACAGGAAGGTCTCGAACTGCTGGGCCGTGGTGCCGATCGCTGACCTCACGGCGAGGCAGCACTCGCCTGCGGGCACAGCGTCAGCCCCCGGGGCTCGGGGGGCACGGGAGCCCCCCGTGAGCGGCAGCACCCGGAGCAGGGTGGGTGCCACGGTCCCTCCTGCCAAGCTCCA
This sequence comes from Daphoenositta chrysoptera, assembly GCA_013397915.1. Taxonomy (NCBI): domain Eukaryota; kingdom Metazoa; phylum Chordata; class Aves; order Passeriformes; genus Daphoenositta; species Daphoenositta chrysoptera. The sequence continues at coordinate 806,108 of VZRO01005235.1, read as the reverse complement.
GCTGCCGACCTCGCACCCAGCAGGCTGGAACCTGGGGGGCTGCGCTTGGCACCCCCACGCCACCACGGTGGCCCCCGTGTCACCATCCCCACGAACCGTAGGACTCGCAGCTCTCCACGCCCTTGATGCTGAGGAGCAGGTGCTGGTCCCCCAGGTACTCCAGGTCGGGCAGGATGGGGTTCAGCTGTGCACAGAGAGGGGGTGCTCGGGGGGGCTGCTGCAGGGTAGGGGGCACAGGGTGGCTCTGCCCTGAGGGGTAGTGACAGCTCCGGGGGGGCTCAGGGTACAGAGCCAGTGAGAGGGATGGGGATGAGGAGGGGTGAGGATGCTCCAGGGCTGCGCACCACAGGCAGATGCTTGGAGGACCAGCCCAGCTTGAGGAACCCAGGGATGTCACTGTTCTGGAAGGTGTTCTCCCCGCTCCGCTGCACCTCTGAGGGGGACAGAGGGGAACACAGCTCCAGCCAGGCCGGCTCACCCCCACACCCACAGCCCGGACACCCCCTCACCCTCCAGGCAGTAGGAGTGGAACTCGATGTAGCACTTGCTGCGGCTCGTGGGTTTCAGGATCACCTCGATGCTCTCCCACTCGATGCAGGCGAGTGCCTCGGGGCCAGAGCCGGGAGCTGCAGGCAGGTCCTGGCAGGTCAGAGTGTGCCAGGGCTCACCCCAAACCGGGCCCGGGGGGTGACAGACCCCAGCCCTTACCCTCCTTGGGCACAAACTGCGACGTTACTCCCACCTCAAAGGTGGCAAAGACAGGCGAGTGGTCGCTGGTCACGATGTCATCGGTGCAGCCTGGATGGCGGGAGGGGCAGCTGGGGGACAGTCCCCAAGCCCCGGGGTCCTGGGTGGCACTGCCCACCCCTGGCTGCTCTGTCCCCGGGGTCTCACTCACCGTAGGAGTTACAGACCACGTGGGTCTCCGGGTGGGACTTCCACAGGATGCGGTCACACCACGAGGGGACATTGATCCGCATCTGGAAATGGGGAAAGCAGCTGGTTCAGTGGCCTCTTGCGTCTGGCTCCCCCTGCCCAGCATCCCAGCACCCCAAAAAGTGAGTTCCCTCCTGCCTAGACCCCGTTTTGGAGGGAACAGGCTGAAGGAGCTGTGGGGACTGATTATCACCAGGCAGCCCCCTCAGCCCCCTGCTGTCCCTGTCCCCAGAGATGTCCTGCTTGGAGGGAGGCCTCTGGAACTCACCCCCGTGGGCTTGGACTTCTGCCACACGTAGGTGTCCCGGGTGCCCCGCTCGTACCGGTACGTGGGAGGGAAGGAGATGTCACCCTCGCCTGGAATCAAGACACGCAGGTGTCCCAGGGGCCACGGTCCCTGCCTGTCCCCGTGGGGTATCATGGTCCCCAAGGGAGGCTGACAGCGATGGATGGCACCCCTGGCACGGTGCATGACAAGGTCTCCCAGGCTCTGGGCACCTCGTGCAGAGCTGTGCCAGGACAGGGGACACCCAAAAGCTGGGGGTGACACGGGGAGGGCTGTGGGGACCCTGGTGCTGTTGTCCCAGCGGGAGGAGCAGCGCCCTTGTCCCCACACTCACTGAACCGCAGGAACACCTTGTTCTTCTCCCGCTCCAGGTTGAGCTGGTCGACGGCCAGGAGGGCTTGGAACTCCTTCTTGACTACGTGGGTGAGGACGTCCTGTGCCAGGGGAAGGGACGGTGACCCCCGGGGCTCCTCTCCCCACTCTGTCCCCAGCCTGGCACCTGCGGGGTCCCACCTGCACGTCCATGTCCAGGCGGTAGTTGAGGTCCCCGAACCAGAAGAGGTGGGTGAAGCGCAGGGTGAGGTCGAAGCCCCCCAGACGTTTGTCCCCCAGGGCCAGGGAGTGCAGGATGTCACTGTAGTTCTGGTTACGCCTGCGGGGGGACGGCAGCACCGTGTGAGCCACCCTGGGGACACCTCACCCTCATTCTGCCCCTGCCAACTGGGGACAGGGACAGCCCCACAGCTCCTCAGGGCGCCTCCACCCCCTGAGACACCCACCTGCCCCAGGGCAGCCCATCCTCCCCGTCCCTGCATCACCTGTGGCTCTTCTCGCTGCCAGAGGCCAGGTGGCAGTTGACAAAGCCGAAGGAGGTCCCGTTGAAAAGGAAGGAGACGCCCACGGCTCCCTTGTTCCCTGTAGGGATGTGCCACCACTGAGCCCTGGGGGAGCCCAGAGGTCCTGTCCTGGCCCTCAGGCCGTCCCCTCCCTCGGGGCCACCTCCCTGCCCCGCCCCATCCCTACCCAGCGTGTTGGCGATCCCGGTTTTCACGCTGGAGGTGTGGACGTGGCTGATGCGCCGCTGGTGCTCCGGCTTCACCAGCACCACGATCTTGATGCTCCACAGGCACTGCAGGGCCACCTGCGGTGGGGTGGGGCAGGGGTGAGCCTGCCTGGCCCCCCTCCTGCCCCACGGCCACGGCGGATGGAGCTGGAGAGGCAGGTAGGTCAGCAACCCATCCCTGGCTCCTGGGGACGGCACTCATGGGGTCCGTGGGGCACAGGATGTGCCCTGGGCTGATTTGGGGTGGGGGAGGACCTGAGTGTTGGGGAAGGAGCCGTGGGGCGATGGCTGCCGGTGCCCAGCCCCCCGGGGCTGCCGGGGCCCCGGCTGTGCCCGCCGTTACCACTCGGTAGTCGATGGCCATGAGGGTCTTGAGGGAGGCGCAGAGGAACTCGACCCACTCGCGGTCGCCCAGGGAGTTCTCCTGGGTGCCGATGACGTAGATGTCGTGGGGGATGCAGGCCGTGGTCTCGTCCTGCGTGCGCCCCAAGCCCCTCGAGGTCAGCCAGGAGGCCAGGGAGCGGGGAGGGGGCGCGCTGCCTGCGGGCAGGGACACGGGTCACGGGGGGGGCCGTGCCAGGCTCCCGAGCTCCTCTCCAGCACAGGCCCTGCCGGTCTCTGGGAGCTGCCGGGCGTGGGAAGCATCGTGCCAGCCCCATGGATCAGCCATGTGCATCCCAGACTGCTGCTGGGATTTGCAGCCCAAAACCCTCCTGAGATCCCAGCTCCTTTGCGTTCCCAACACCCTCCAAGTGAGCGGACCACGACAGGACAAAGCCCGAGGCAGGCAGGTTGGTGTCTTCTCCAGCCTCCTCCTCCCACTGACAACCAGCTCAGACCTGAGGTTTCCTGGGACACCTCCCAAAACCCACCCAGGCTCATAACGAGCCACAACAACCTCCCAGGACAAGGCCACCTCCTCCTGGCCCCTTACCCATGTTCCATGTCCCGACATACACCGAGATGAGCTCAGGCTCGTCCAGGTTGGAGTGCTGGATCTTCATCAGCTGCAGCAGCTGGCAAAAGGCCTCTCGCTTCTGCGGGGTGGTGAGGGTGTCTTAGGGAGATGGGAGGCCCAGCACCCCAGGATCAGGTGGACATCACCCCCAGGTGTAGGAACTGGCTTGCAGGGGTGGTGTCAGCCCTGAGACCACTAATTTGCTTTTTCCTGTGTTCCCAAGGGCCCCATACATCACCAGGACACGCTGTGGGCACGGCCGTGGGCATGGCCGGTGCCACTCACCCGCGCGCTGGGGAAGATGAAGTCCCTGCTCAGGCTCTTCTGGTTGTCACGGGCACACACCAGCCTCACCTTGCTCTGCACGCTCTGGTACTTGATCAGCTGCAGGACTGAGTGATGGGGTCAGCGGGGCGATGGTGGCCCCCACCTCCCACCACGGGGCAGGGTGGGACGGGGGCTCGGGGTGTGCAGGGCATGTGGCCCCTCCCCGTGGCATCAGGCCCGTGCAGGGAACCCTACAGCCCCAAAATCCCATCGGCTGCCAGCAGGGATGCAGCAGCCCCTTACTTTTATCCTGTGGGATCACCTCCTCCGGGGAGCCGCTGCCCCGCTTGGTGACGGTCACTGTCCCCGACTCCACGTCCACCGTCAGGGCCGCACGCTGGGACTTCCCCACCTTCACCTGCACACAGGGACGTGGCTCCGGAGCTGTCCCCACACCTGCCCTGCCCAGCACTGACACCGAGGTCCCGCCGTGTCCCCAGCCTCACCTCGAAGTTCTGCACGGCCAGGGGCCTGGCAGCTGGCGGGGGGGCCACGGCCACGCTGGGCAGTGCCAGGTTGTGCCTTGTCACCGTCTCCTGCAGGGACTTCAGCACCTGCCGGAGAGACGGGCACTGTGCTGGGGGCGCTGGGCCAACGGGGAGCCCTGGGCTGTGCTGCCGCCAGAGCTTGGTTTGACAGAGGGGTTAATTTAGGGGAGGGGTAGCTGTGCCACCCCCTGCACCGCGACGTGGGGTCAGGCACCTTCTTCTCCAGCGAAGAGAGGAGGTGGTTGACAGTGGAGATCTTGCTGAGGAGCAGCTCCAGGTCTGGATCGCCGCTCAGGAAACCCTGAGGAGGAGGATGGATGTTTTTGGAGCAGCACAGCGGCACTGGACCGCTGGATTCCTCGCTGTGGGTCGGGGCTGCACCACAAGATGTGGAGGTCCCTGGGGGATGTGGGGGCACTCACCTGCTCCCTGGCCGGGCTGCGAGGGGACGCAGGGGGGTCGAACACCCTGGCCAGGGTCTCCAGACCCGCCAGCGTGAGGTCGATCTCACTGCAGGGGAGGAGAGAGCGGGCGAGAGGCGGTGTGGGCGTTTCCGTACCTTGACGCGACACTCAGCCACCGAAAGGGGACGGGGACAAGGTGGGTGGCCCCAGGGGGTGTCCCCGCTCCAGCCCCACCGTCCCCAGGCCACTGACCCGTGCAGTGCCCGGCAGGCGGTGGCCAGCGCGGTGCTGAGGTGCCGCAGCTGCGGGTGCCCGTGGCACAGAGCCTCCAGGTCCAGCTGCGCGTGGTGGGTCAGGTACTCGGCCATGAAGCCCATGAAGTCACTGGCCGGGCTGGGAGAGGGGTTGGACATGCAGATCCCCCCTGGGCACGCCCATGCCAGCGCCCGGGCGGGCAGGGGTGCGTTACCTGCTGTGCACCTGCTCCTGCAGCCTCTGGTGCAGCTGCTGCGGGATGTGGGTCCGGCTGCAGGGGGGAGCGCCGGGACTCGGCACCGTGTGCCCCCAGCCTCGGGCATCCTCCCCGTCTGCGGGCAGAGTCTCCAGCTCAGCGGGAGCCTGCCCGCTCCCAGCCTGGCACAGCTCCCAGCCCCTCCCCGGCTCACCCGAGTCCTCGTCCGGCCTCGCCCGGTGCACGGGGTGCAGCACGGGGGTGACCAGCCCGTTGTTGGGGTGCTGGTAGGCACCGATCAGGTCGGGGAGGGTGCGGAAACACTTGGCTTGGATGCCCTGGATGGTCTGGGGAGGCAGAGCAGGGGAAGCATCGTCACATCCCCTCCCCTGCCAGCGCAGCCCCAGCCTGCCGTGTCCAGTGGGTCTGTCCCCCAAAATGTGCCCGTGGTGAGCTGGAAGTGCCAGCTGGACACCGGACCCGCGGGGTGAGGAGCGTGGAGGAGCATGCAGACATCAGCCTCCTTCAGCAGACAGGGATTCTCCCTGTGGACACCCAGGGTGCGCTTTTAGGGGGCAGAAAGAGCAGCTGCAGAGGGCTGGGCACCGGGAGAAACCCTGAGGGGACATCGAAGAGGGGAAGCGAGGCCAGGACAGACGCCGTGGGGACAGGCACCATGGGTGCCTGACAGGGTCAGTGACAGGAAGGGACAGTGTCAGGATGAGTTGTGCTGTGGGGAAGCAGCCTCTGACGGCCCCGAGCCGAAGGAGCGGCTGAAAAGCGCCCGCATCCTGCAGCTCTTGCAGAAAACAAACCACAGGCTGCTGGCACCGCACCGGGGAGGGGGACGAGCACCCCGGGCCCTCCACAGCTGCATCCTGCCCACGCCCAGCTCCGGGGCACCGCCCAGGGCCGGGGGCGCACCCACCTGCACGGAGAGCAGCCCCTCGTCATCGGGGAGGATGCGGTAGGTGTAGACGTGCCTCTGGAACCTGGAGAGAGCAGGTGAGGGGCCCCAGCCCGCTGCCCGTGGCAGCGCTGGGGCCCAGCCCTGAGGCAAACACCCCATCCCCTCCGCAGAGAGAGGAACTGAGCGAGCATTTCTAGAAATAAATCATCGCCCTCAGCTCGGGGTCTGTGGGAGGATGTGCAGTGTCCCCCTGCTTCCAAACAGCGTGGGGCAGCCGGGACTCCACCAGCGCTCACTGGGGCACCCACAGCGCCGTGGCTCCGTGGCTTTTGGCCAGACAGAGCCCTTGCCATGCTGCCTGTGGGGCCACTGCACATCCCTGCCCGTGCCACCACCCTGTGACCCCAGCCTGGACTCTGGCTAGTGCCCCGCACCCCTGGTGCCCTTTGGCACCACGTATTTACAGTTTGTCCCACGAAAAGGGCCAGGCCAGTGAAGGAAAGGGGGTGCATCCTGCCAAAGGTGCCCACACAGACGTGTGACAAGCAGGCGGGAGGGGTGCAGAGCAGGAAGGGTGCAGAGCAGGAAGGGTACAGAGCAGGAAGGGTGCAGAGCAGAAAGGGTGCAGGCAGCCGTGCTCTCAGATTCCAGGTGTGGGGATGGCAAGAGGCCCCAAAGGCCCAGCATGGGGGATGCTCCCAGGTCAGCAGGCAGCCCCAAACAGCTCAATGTGCCCTGCATTTGGGGTTATCCATTCAGCAGCCACTGTGCTGGGCAGGGCTGCGGGCCCAGCCTTCATCCTGCTCCCAAGGACTCGGGGCTCTCCACTGGCCTGACCCGGGGATCGCTCAAAGCCCCGGTGCCAGGGAGCTGCCACCCCGCTCACCCCACTGGCATCCCTGCAGATGGCTCTTCCATGGGGTTTTGGCAGTGCCTGGAGCAGGGAGAGGCACAGAGGGAGGCAGGCAAGGGACAAGAGGCAGAAGCCACACGCAGAGGCAGGGCAGGGACTCACAGGAGGCACAGGGCGTACGCCCCCTTCACCGACTCGCTGTCCCGCACCAGGAAGGAGCCGTCCCGCCCGGCCTGGGCCAGCAGCGCCTCGGCCACCACCTGGCTGATGTCCCCGTGGTACCACCCTGCTGCCGCCATCCTGCTGCGCCCTGGGCCCGTCCCAGCCCCACATCCAGCTCGGCAGGGGCTGCTGGCAGTCACGGGGGCTGCTGGGGCGGGTGAAGGAGAGGCTGGCGTGGGGACACCGGGTCCCCGCTAGCCGAGCGAGGTGCTGGCTGCAGGTCCCGGCGGGTGACAGGGAGCCACCGAGGTGATGCTCATGGGGACGGGGTACCCTGCGGCCGGGCAGCGTGGCAGGAGCACCAGGGGGGCAGCTGGGGGAGGCTGGGGGTCTGGATGATCCTCATCAGGGAGGCTGCAGCCTGCAGGGAACACGGGGGCAGATCAGCCAGCGGATCCTTCCTGTGGGGGGTCACAGGAAAGGTGGCCCTGGGCCACCATCCCGCCGTGGTGCACGGCGAGGACAGGCCACGCTGGTGGCACCCAGGGGTCCGACCCCACCCGACACACTCACCGTCCCTCACAGACGCCGTGCGGGGCTCCCCTGGTTTTTGTGGGGTGCTGTGGGCAGCGAGCTGAGATTTTGGGGTGCAGCCGAGCGGGAGCGGAGCGCCGATGCTGCTGGGTCACACCGGCCCCCTGCCCGCCACGCTGCCCATCGGGGCGGCAGCTCGGGGTCCCGCAGTGCCCACCGCGATGCCCTCGGTCCCCGTCCCACGGGCCGGGCTCCCCCGCTCGGTGCTGCTCGCTCGGCACAGCGGCAGCCGCGCTCTTCCTCCTTCCGTGCGGCTCTCCCCAGCCCCGGGAGCGGCCTCCTCGCTCCTCCTCCAGCCCCGCTACCGGGGCTCGGCACGGCGGGGACAGTGGGGACGCTCCCGGAGCGCGCTCCGCCTCCACCTGCTCCCGCTGCTCTTCTTCCTCGGGGGTGCGGGATGGGCAGAACCCTGGCACGAGGGACTGCCGGTGGTGCAGGATGGCAGAAAGCCCCTGAAATGTGTTTGGGGCGGTGGGCATGGGTTGGGCTGCCCACTCCTGGGGACCTGCTGCCCGCCTTGGGGCCGAGCTGTGCCCTTGGCAGAGCGAGACGGAGCTGCGGGCACCGGGCAGCCACGGTGGCACTCATGTCACCCCTGTGTGCCCTGCCTGCGGGTGGGAGAGAATTGGAGTTCAGGGGCTTCCGGGAAGGGGTCGGAAGGAGGGGGACTTTTCCCAGCAGGACAGGGTTCGGACAGCACCGCAGCTCCGGGGTGCAGCCCCAGAGGTTTTACTCCTCGTGGCCAGGCGGGAGCGGGGCCACACGCGTGCGGTGGCTCTAGCTGCCAGGGTGATTAGCAACAATTAATTACAGATGAGCAGCAGCCACTGTCTGCTGTCCAAGTCCCTGGCAGCTTCAGGGGGATAGATGGAGAAGCAGATTCCTGCTGGAGGAGGATGAGGATAAGGATGAGGATGGAGCGCTGTGCCAAGCCACGCTCCTGGCTGCCCACCACCCTTGGCACCACTGCACATCCCTGCAGCCCTGGGTCAACACAAAGGGACTGTGCCCCCCACCTGCTGCCCCTGCCCACTGGCACAGATGTGCCAAAACCCTCCACGAGGCTTCCTCCTGGGTTCCCAGCTTCGAGAGGAACCTGTGGCCGGACCAGTGAGAAGTTGGGCCAGTGAGACGTTGAGCCACCTGCTTGATCTTGGGCTGGTGGGTTTGGTCACGCAGCAGTTGGTACAACTCTGCCCAGCACCTGCAGTGGGGACACACAGGTGGCAGCTTTGTGTGGGGCTGGAGCCCCCCATCCTGCTGGAGCCCCAGTCCCACCAGCGCTGCTCGCTCCCGTTACTTAACAGCACGGCAGTAATTCCTGGCAGGCGCGGAGGTGCCTGTCTCCCGATTAATGCCATCCATGCCGCTTAATCCGGATCAGGGGAGGAAGCCCTGGAGCTCTGAGGGGCTTTGGGAAATCAGCAGTGCCTGCTGCGAGTGTTTATGTAAGGTGGCTGCGGTGTGCAGTGCCAGAGGCGGAGCTGGGACCGTGCCAGAGGCACCTGGAAGCTGTGCCAGCACCTGGGCACAGGTGAGGTTGGGAGGGCAGGGTGGGTTCACTGGGGCCAGACTGCTGAGGGGCTCTGGCTGCACCAAGGCTCCTTCCACACCCTGTGGATGCAGGAAGTGCCATGGCCCTTCCCTGGGAAGGCAGGATGCTCCAGGGCACTGTCCTTTGGGAGAGAGGGATGAAGCCAGGCCCCCCACGCTCCACCAGCCCCACATCCACCGGTGTCCTGCCCCTCTGGAAGTGGCTCTTTGAGCTGTGCTTCACTGTGCGTGGACCTGGAGGGATGGTGGGATGAGGAGATGAGAGGAACCTCTGGCCATTCATTGCACAGGAAAAAGGAAGAAGGCCTCTTTCATTTCCCTATTATTTTGAACCCCTCTTCCTTCCACAGTGCTTGGTTTGGAGCACAGCGTGAGCGTGGGAAGGGATGTGGGCTCTGTCCATCTCCCCACTGGTTTGGGGAGGGGAATTATCTGGTCCCCATCTTGGGCAGGGCTGAATCCACCCAGCTGGGATTAGGCTGAGCTGAAGGGGCCCATGAGGAGCCCTGCTCTCCATCCTCACCCCACTGTGCAGACCCTGCAGAGCCCCTGAGCGGCCCCGTCACAGGGCCCTCATTAAGAGCATAACAAAGAGCCACAAACAAAGCTCAGGATTAGGTGCCCCAGGCACAGTGCTGGGGGCCCTGGCCAGGCTGAGGGTGTCCAGGTGGGGCTGCCTCCTCCTCCTTTTCCTCCTCCTCCTCTTTAACCCGCCAGTGTGAAGGTCACAGTTCACGTGTCCCCCTGACTGCGGCAGAAATAGTGCCCGTTAATCTGGAACCTAAGCAGCTCTCCTGTGTGCAATTAAAGAGATCACAAGTCCCGGCCCCGGCGTACGTGTGCTGGCAGCTAAAGCCCTGGCAGTGGGGCTGCTGGGGCTGGCATGCCCGGGTGGCTCCAGTGGCCATGGGGGAACAGGTGAGCTGTGTTTGGGGGGAGTTGGTACCCAGGTGACAAAAGTTGTTGAGCTGATGCAGGGGCCTGGGAGGAGGCACAGCTCCTGGCAGGGATACCCTGATCCTGGTGCTCAGCTCTGGGGGCCGAGCCAGAACCAAGGACAGCCCCAAAGGAAGGGCTTGAGGGATGGTGGAGGTGAGGAGGATGAGTGGGGCCTTGCTGGAGCAGTTTGTAGCTGCCCTGGGCTGTCCTTGTGCCCCATCCCTAGAGCCAGTCCCACAGCCATTCCCATGGGAGGGGTATCCCACACAATATCTGTGGCTGGCACAGGGTTGCCTGGCAGCCATAAGGGTGAGCCACTCTGGGCTTTCCACAGTCTTCTCTTTGCAGCAGCAAACCTGGAGTTAATGATGCGCTAATTGGGTCAGGCGAGGCCAGCCTGGGAGTTATGAAATGATGCTGGGCTGGGCAGGCTGTGCTGGGGACAGCAGCTCTGTGTCCCACCCCCAGGGGTGGCTGGTCCTTCCCTCATGGTTCAGGGAGGGTGAATCCTGCCTTCACCCCATCATCTTGTACCACAGTGTCTCACGGGGAGGGTGTCCTGTGTGCCCTGGGCCACAGCAGGTCACCTCTAGGTGACCGACCACATGGGCACGTTGGCCATGCAGGAAGCTGCTGGTGCCTGCATCCATCTGTTATCCAGCCAGGAAGGTGTGTGAGGGAGGGAGAACTCCAGGCTGGTCCTTCCTTCTCTGCCATCTCCATCCAACCCCAGGCCCAGCCCATCTCCCCTGGCCATGGGAGCAGCTGCAGAGAGCCCCTGTGGGAATCCACACCCCTTCCCACCAGGAGCAGAGCTTCCACCTCAATTACCATCACCTTGCTCCTAAGCCCGCTTTGCCAATCCCCCTAAGCTGCTTTCCCAGGGCTCCAGCAAGGGACGTATTTATAGCCCACTCTTACTCATGAAGCGTCTCCCCAATTAATCAACTAATAGGATTCTTCCCGCAAGTCCCTCTCCCACGGAGCCCTCGCACACAGACACACCCGCCCTGCAGCCTGGCCAGGGCTGAGTGGGCGAGATCAGATGCCAGGGGAGGGACAGCCGGGGGGGATATAAGCAGCTGCAGGACTGGGAGCAGCCCGTAGTGACTGGGTGGCACTGGGACGTGCTGGGAGAGGAAGAGGAGGACGTCTGTCTGTCCATCCACCTGCCGGGTGAGTGCTGCCTGCTCTGCTGCCTGGGCCCTGCCCGTGCTTTGGGGTTCTGAGGGTCTGGAAAACACTCAGGGCAGGGACACTGGTGCTGGATTGTGACTGGAAGGAGGGTGGTTTACGGTTGAAAAATGGGGAAAATGTGAACAAAAAGGATTTCAGGGTGGCCAAAGGACAGGGCAGAGGGGTTGGGTAGCAATATGGGGCAGCTGAGCCAAGCCAGGGAGGGTCTGTGTCCCCTCTTCAGGGCTTGGGAGATGGAGAGCAGGAGTTCAGCTCTTCTCCCCTCCACCTTCCACTGCCTCATCCCCAATTCCCAGAGCCTGGAGGGGCTGAGCTCTGCTCCCACCCCCTTTGCACCTTCTCACCCTGCGAGGATTCCCAAACTTCACAGCACCCAGGGGCCTCAAAGATCCTGAGCTTGGGACTACTCCCTTGTCTTCCCATGGGGAAGAGACTCATCCCCTCACCCCCACGGCCACTTCTTCTCTCTCACCAGCTTCCCTCTGGTTGCGTACAGAGGAAACTCTGTCCACGTGCCCCTGGGGCTTAAAATCCTGCCTGGGCTTAAGCTGTGCTCATGTCAGATCTGTCTATCCCTAAGAGGCTGAGCTCATCCCGTCCAATATCCCGGAGAATCAGCTGGTGATCAGTGGGATCTTTACAGGTTCCTTCTGGACACAGGCTCGAGCCAGTAGAGCTTGGGCAGGGCTGGGCAGCTCCGGCCCCACTCCCAGCATAAAGGGATGGGGATGGAGGGACTGTGTGCCCTGAGACCCCTCTTTCCATGGGGCAGTTGAGCTTCTCTTGACCTTTCTCCCTGTGTTTTCCGCACTTTCCTGTGCGTGACAGGACAAAACAAGCCCATTCCTACCACTCAGCCATGCCAGACAATTTCCAGCAGTCCGGAAAAATTATTAAAATTGAAACTTTGTAAGGCCTTTTGTTCATTTTCTTGCCTTTCCCAGTCTTGAACCTGCTCCATTGGGAATCACCGCTGTGCTTCCTCTTTTCTTGGGCAACACTGTCCCTTTATCTCTCCCACTCCATCACCTTTTTGGCCGGGAACAAGGAGCTGGCTCGGCTCCCATGAGCCACCCCAAAGCCAAACCTGGAGCTCCTGAGCTCTGCAAAGGTGGCAGTGCCAAATCCCTAGGGCTCTGACGTTTGTTGGGACGTGCAGGATGTTGGATGTTGGCCATGGCTGAGGCTGCCTCTTCCCCAGGACCTCATCCAGCTCTTTCCCTGTTTCTCCCCACAGATTTCCATCTGGAGATTCCTGCGCTGACTTAAAATGGCAGAAGGAGCAAAGTAAGTATCTTTACTGATTTATTTATCTGGAATTGGGCTGGAGCAGGGCACTGCAGGGCAGGAGCAGAGGGAGAAAGTGAGACCCAAGCTGCCCCCAGGTGCAGCTCCCAGGGGCTGGAATGTGAGCTCCCATGGAGCTGTCATGGAGCCAACAAAGCCCCTTCTCTGTGTTGGTCTTTCTCACTTGCCCTTAAGACACAAAATCCACCCACTTCTCCATGGTCACCCGGAGCACATCCTGGGATAGCTACACAGGGTGGGTTTGGCTCTGAATTTGCAGGACATGGAATTCCTCAGGGACAGGACACCCTGGCATAGCTCTTGGTGATGCACCACATTTGTAGGGCAACCCTACAAATCCATGGCTGGCTGTGCCCCATCCAGCCTTGTCCAAGGCATTCCCAAACATCCGTCTCGGTTTTCTCCACAGGGTTTTCAAGAAGACCAGCCCCAACAGCAAGGTGAGCCTGTGTGCCCTGTCCCCTCACGTGCCCTGTCCCCTCGTGTGGCCAGCCCAAGGTTTAGGCTGTGCTGGGATCCCTCTGGGCTGGCTCTGCCTTCCCTCTGAAATCTGATTGATTCTCAGACCTGCCACGATGTCACTGCAGGACTGGCTTTTCAAAACAGACATTAAAAAATACCCCTCAAAGGTGATTCTGGTCCCGCCTGGTGACAAACCCCACGACACTACTCAGGGCTTCGAAATTTGGGCCAATTCAATGACAAATATTAACTTGTTCCCTTCCTCCCTTTCCCCCTGTGCTGCCTCCAGCTTTCCCTCTACCTGGGGAAGAGAGACTTTGTGGATCATGTGGATTCAGTGGAAGCTGTAGGTGAGTGGGGCTGTGCCCAGCACTGAGGGGGAAGCACAGGCAGGAGAGGCTGGGGACACCAGTCCCAGTGTTGGGGGCTGCTGGTAGAGCAGGAGGGAGCAGCTCTGCAGGAGCAAATGCCGTGTTTTCCTGCAAGCATCCTTAGGAAAAATAGTGGGGAAAGGGACAAAGCCCCTTTGCCAAACAACCCAGCCACCCTGCTGGTGGAGATGCTGGAGGAGGTATCACCACCCCCCTTTATAGCAGCTCCTCTGAGTCACCTTCAATATGGATTATTTGGGTTAAAAAAGCTGTGTTTTAGCAAAGATCTTCCCAGGCAGCTGAGCTCACCTGTCCTTCTCCTTTTGCTTGTTTGCAGATGGTGTCTGCCTGATTGACCCGGAGTACCTGAAGGACAGGAAAGGTATTGATACAGCAATACAGCGTGAGGGGAGGGAATGGAACCAGCTCAAAGCCCAGCATCAGCTTGGGACTGTGCTCAGGTTAAAGCTGCCCCGTGTCACCTACAGCTCGTTGTCCCTCAGGGCCACGGCAGCAAAGGACACGAGGGATCCTGTTCATATTTAGTGTCTGAGGTCCTGACAAGTCTCATTTCTGCTGAAGAGTTTTTGAAATAGTTTTTCTTCCCTCTTTCTTCATCCCCCGTGCCTTCCCTCTGTCCCACCCTTGCCCTGCTCCCTGTGCTCCCTGGCTCAGTGTACGTGACACTGACCTGCGCCTTCCGCTACGGCCGCGATGACCTCGACGTGATCGGCCTGACCTTCAGGAAGGACATCTACGTGCTGACCACCCAGCTGTACCCGCCCGTGCCAGACCAGGCCCCCAAAACCCTCACTCCTCTGCAGGAGAAGCTGATGAAGAAGCTGGGGGAGAACGCCTACCCCTTCACCTTTGAGGTAGGGGCTGCTCAGCCCCTCCCGGCCACGCGGCTCCGTGGTGTCACTGGGGCTCAGCTCTGGACGTGCCCTTTATTCCCTTTTTTTTTCTCTTTCTCTGCCCAGATTGCCACCAATCTGCCCTGCTCCATCACCCTCCAGCCTGGGCCAGATGATGTGGGAAAGGTGAGCTGTCTCCAGCCTGTGTCCCCTGGCCTGTCCTCCCTGGCAGGGGATTGAGTTGTGGGGTGCTAAAAATGAGAATTGATTCTCATGGCCCATGGCATGAGGGGTGGGAAGGGGGGATGGCTGGAGTCAGCGTTGGGATCTCTGGGAATGCAGGGAAGGAAGGAAGGAAAGGAACCTAAAGCTCAGGCATCTCTGAGCCCCTCCTGCTCAGTGACCATACATGTTCCCCCAGGCCTGTGGCGTGGACTTCGAGGTCAAAGGATTTTGTGCTGAAAATCTGGAGGAGAAAATTCACAAGAGGTATTTTCAGGGGATCCCTTTCCTGCCCCACGGCCCTAAAACCAAACCACAGGATCTTTTTGGGTGACCAGCTTAGGGGTCAGGCCTAGGACCTTCTGTCAGCCTGTGCCATGCTTGGATGGGGAACTCTACCTGAAACTGGGGCAGTGGTCCCCATGCCGTGTCCTAAGAGCCAGCTGAAACCTGCACCCTTTGGCTGGAGACACTGTGATGTCCCCAAAGAGTCCCTGTGACCCCTTGAAGGCCTTGTTGGTGCTGTGGGGGACACTGGGGGTGCCACCTCTGTCCCCACAGGAACTCCGTGCGCCTCATCATCCGCAAGGTCCAGTTCGCCCCGGGGCAGACGGGGCCGGCCCCGAAAGCCGAGACCACCCGGCAGTTCATGATGTCAGACAAGCCTCTGCACCTCGAAGCTTCCCTGGATAAGGAGGTCAGTAGGGACACTGTCCCCCCAGGGACAGGGACCAGGATTTCTGGTCCCATCCCTGAGCCTCTTCCCTTTGCAGATCTACTACCATGGAGAGCCCATCAATGTGACCGTCAACATCAACAACACCACCAACAAGGTTGTGAAAAAAATTAAGATCACAGGTGAGAGGGGGCAGAAGGGGCACGTCCCAGCACCCATCACATCCTGAGCCCCTGCCACGTCACCAACACGGCTCCCCCTTGTCTGTCCCCAGTGGATCAGATCACAGACGTGGTCCTGTATTCCCTGGACAAATACACGAAGACTGTGTGCGCCGAGGAGATAAAGTAAGGGACAAGGGGCCGGAGGTGATGTGGCATCTCTGAGAAGGAGGAAGAGAAACGAGGAGGAGGAGGATGGGAGAGTGATGGGGAGAGGGGATGTGACACAGTTTTACACCAAGCAGCAAAAATCTCCGGGTTAGAAGAGCAGGTGCGGAGGAAGCAGGGGAGAGGGAAGGCCATGGACAGCATCCCCCCAGCACAAGCTGGTGGTGGCTGGGAAGGCCCCTGGGGAAGGTGCACAGCTGCTCCCAGGCTTCTTCATCTCCTCACTTTGCATTTTGAGGCCAGACACAGCCTCTGCCCCGCTGAGAACGAGGAGGGAGGGAGCAAATATGAAACGAGGAGAAAAGAAGTGGTTGTAGAGGGGAACGAGAGGAGGGAACGAGAGGAGGAAATGGCCCAGCAGCTGCGTGGGGAGGGCAGGGCTGGCCCTGCACGGGTGTCTCTGTGATGCTGAGCACCCCCAGGCTGGGGCTGGCTCTGAGCTCTCCTCTCCCACCCTTCCAGTGAGACTGTGGCCGCCAATTCCACCTTCACCAAAACCTACTCCTTGACCCCCCTGCTCTCGTCCAACCGCCAGAAGCGAGGCCTGGCTCTCGATGGCAAACTCAAGCACGAGGACACCAACCTGGCCTCCACCACCATGTAAGGGCTGCGTGGGCCCCCCCTGCTCCCCACCACGCCTTGCCCCCCCTCCCTCCCACTCAAGATGCTCTGGACTCCCACCAAGGGCCCCTGAGCCCGCCCCATCCAGCTGGAAAATGTAGGGATTTAGTGACACTGTCACAGACCCACCTCTCCATCCCATAGGAGAGCTGGAGCTTCCCAGTTCCAGTGTTGTTCAAAGCTCCTGGATCCCTCTGCAGAGCTGGGCCTTGTCTTGGAAGGGGCCTCCAGCTCTGTGGCTTCACCCAAGTGCCCTCTCCTCTCTTCTCCTGTTTTCCTCTCCTGCTGAACCCCAGTGGATCCCACGTGTGGCAGGATACAGATAAACCCTGGGAACTGCCATGGGGGGAGCAGATGGGCTCTGCAGGCAGCACTGCCCCCTCACTGTTCCCCTCTGCCTTTTTCACAGCCTGAGACCTGGCATGGACAAGGAGGTGCTGGGCATCCTGGTGTCCTACAAAGTGAAGGTCAACCTGGTGGTGTCCCGAGGAGGGTGAGGCTCCGTGGGCATGGGAATCAGGGATCATCATCTCGGGCTGTGCTGGGGATTTGTACCCTGGGGAAATGAGTGGGGAATCACACCTTGGGCCCCCTCATCCCTGCCCTGCTCCCCTGGGGGCTCTGGGCTGCTGTTTGACCCCATCACTCCTGTTATCAACCATCTTCCACCTCAGTGTAAAGCACAGTCTAACACCTCCCCTCCTCTGCCTTGGCTCATTTCTGTCCCTTCTCTCCTGCTGCCACAGCATCCTGGGGGATCTCACTGCCAGGTAAGGGGGCTGCCTGTGGGGCTGAGCACGGGCCTGTGCTGGGCAGGATCCTTGACTGAGCTGCTTTTCCTTCCAGCGATGTTGGGGTGGAGATGCCCGTCATCCTCATGCACCCAAAGCCTGATGACTGTGAGTTGTGTGTGGGCTGCTGCCGAAAATCAGCGGGGAAGAGACACTTCTGGTTCGGGGGGGAGCTGGTGAAAACACCTCTGGTGCAGCAGCCTCAGTGCCAAGGGCCCTGCTCTGCCCTCTGTGGGATGGGCACAGCTGTCCAGCTGTCCTGGAGCAGGGTGGGAGCAGTTTTCCCATGGGATGGGCACAGCTGTCCAGCTGTCCTGGAGCAGGGTGGGAGCAGTTTTCCCATGGGATGGGCACAGCTGTCCAGCTGTCCTGGAGCAGGGTGGGAGCAGTTTTCCCATGGGATGGGCACAGCTGTCCAGCTGTCCTGGAGCAGGGTGGGAGCAGTTTTCCCATGGGATGGGCACAGCTGTCCAGCTGTCCTGGAGCAGGGTGGGAGCAGTTTTCCCATGGGATGGGCACAGCTGTCCAGCTGTCCTGGAGCAGGGTGGGAGCAGTTTTCCCATGGGATGGGCACAGCTGTCCAGCTGTCCTGGAGCAGGGTGGGAGCAGTTTTCCCATGGGATGGGCACAGCTGTCCAGCTGTGCTGCACCCACCCTGTGTTCTGGAGCAGGGTGGGAGATGTTTTCCCCATAGCACCCTTCCCAAAGTCCCTCTTTCCAGGAAAACACCCAAGAACTAAGGAGAGTTGTTGGTTGAAATGTCCTTTCTGTATTAACCTGCACAACTTTTCTCTCCCCATCCCTCTCTCCCTGTGCTTATCACTGGAATACAGCTAAGCCCAGGTAAAGAGACGTTCCCTCTAACACACAAAGCACATAGATCCCCACAGATGGATGTGACATTCCAGCTTGAGGTTACATCCTTGCATTAAACCACCCAGGTCTCACAGCCCTGAGCCTGTGTCACAGCAGCCACTCTCAGAGGCAGCAGGAGGGATCAAATCCTGGGACTGGGATGTGTTCTGCAAACTTCCAGGGCTTATTTGACAACTCCTCTTGCTGCAGCCACAGCAGCTGCAAGGCCAGATCTTGCCCTGTCCCTCAGAAGGAGCTGGTAGTGTCTTCTAGCCACAAATGCCACCACTGGACACAATGTCCCCATGGTCTTGGTCCCCACACAGAGATCCCTGGGCTGCTGGAAGTCACATCCCTGTGCCCCTGCACCTTCCCCAGCACTGAAGGCCTCTTCTCCTCCCAAATCAGCTTCTTCCAGCTGAAGCCACAGCTGGGGCTGCTTCTCTCTGGGAAGCTGCAGTGCCAAATCCATTCCTGACAGCCACGGCCCTGCCTTGTAAAACCCCAAAGGTTTTGGGTCTGGTTACACCCTGCAACAGGACATGAGCCCTGGGATTTGGGGCCTGGAAAACCAGGCTGCAGCTCCAGGCTTTCACACCTATCCCTTTCACACCATCCCTTTCCCAGCTCAGCGAGAATATTTAAACTTCCAAAGAGAAAATCTCTTGGTCTGTACCCACCATCGCTCCATGTAGGTTTTGACAAATCATTTCACATTCCCAAGCTTTTAGAATCTCTTTTGCTGACTCCTTTTTTCTGCTTTCTCCCCTACTTTTCACTTTGTGCCCTCCCTTGCTGTCACTTGCTGCTTGCCTTTCTCAAGAAGGTAACTCAGCTCTTTGTTTTCCTTTCCTTCTTTTCCCTTGTAAACGCAAAATATTGTCTTAAAAACCACCAGAAGCTGCAGGCCCAGCTCCTCGGGTCACGCAGGCTCTCAGTGCTGGGGCCTGGGTTTGTGTGCTGGGGCCAGGCTGTGCCTCACAGTGACCCGAGTGATCCCTGTGGGGTGACAGGGGTGGCCACTGCGTTGTCCCCATTAGGAGCAGGGTTTGGGCTCGGCAGGGATTTCCCCTCCTCCCGGGGCTCACCGTGCTCTGCTCTCCCTTCCAGCGACGAGGACATTGTCATCGAGGAATTTGCTCGCCAGAAGCTCAAGGGAGAGAAGGATGATGAAGATGAGAAGGAGGAAGCTGAGAAAGAGGAGAGCTAAGCTGCCGGCCCCCCATGCCCCAGTTTGGGACGCAGCCACCTGTAGTGTCCCCACTGTGCCACACTTGGCACAGCCCCCTCAGCCCCTCACGGTCCCCATAGGTCCCCCCTCCTCCCCAGGCTCCCGGCACCCACTCCAAGCCCTGGTAGTGGTGGTGGGAGCTGCTGCAGCTCATCCCAGGACCGCCACGCTGGAAAGCCCCACGGTGCTCCCTGTTCCCACGGCTGCCAGCGCGGGGACAGGGACAGGGCGGGTGCGATGGCCCCGGCCGAGCGCGTGGCTGTCACCTGCCCGTGCTGTGCACAGCTCTGTGACACTGATACCAATAAACCCACCCGGTGGCCCGCTGCAGGCTCCGTGTTGTGCTGGGGGGAGCAGACGGTGCCTTTGCGCAGCGGGGGATGAGGAGATGCAGGACCCGGTGGAGCCGGTCCCGGCTGGGCCCATCCCCGCTACAGCCGGGCCCATCCACGGTCCGGCCGGATGCATCCTGGTACAGCTGGGTCCAATCCCAGTACAACCACCCCTGGTACAGCCCGATCCCTTCTGCGACAACCATCCCCGGCA
>VZRO01005235.1:766146-786164 GCA_013397915.1 Daphoenositta chrysoptera | reverse complement strand
TGGCGGGGCCCGGGGCTCCGTTCCCGGCCCTTCCCGTCGGCCGGGGCTCCGTTCCGCCCTCCCGGGCCCGCAGTGCGCCCGCAGCCCCTGCGGGAAGGCGGCCCCGGAGCTGCGGGGGCTCCCGGCGGCTGCGCTGCCCCCCTGGCTTGGCCTCCCTTCCACCCGCGCGGGTTTTGTTTCGCCTCGGGTGGCCTCCCTTTTGTGCCCCTTCGCTGGGAATGGGTGGATGAGTTGTGTGTTTTCCTTGGAATCGTGGTGTTTTTCCCCGGGAGCGTCCAAGGCCCGTTGGACGGGGCTTGGAGCCACCCGGACTGTGGGAGGTGTCGCTGCCCGTGACAGGGGTGGCACTGGATGAGCTTTAAGGTGCCTTCCAACCCAAACCATCCTGGGGTTATTACTGTTCACCTTCTCCTCGAGTCTGGAACTGGAGGTCTTGGAGGGTTTTCCAGAAGTTCTCCAATTTCCCAGCCTTTCCAGTGCAGGATGGACGTTGCTGCTGATAAGCATTTATTTAATCTGTTTTTAACCCTCTCCAATGTTCATAATTTCATAACCTTTTTGGGCAGTTTATTCCTCTTCCCTCTTCCATCTACATACTTTGAATTTTTCTTGGCTTCCTCCAGCTTCCTGAGTGAGAATTTGTGCTTTATCTTTGTTTTTCACTTCTTGTCAGTTCTGCACTTTGTCTCTTGATGATATTTGGAGATGTAAATTTAAAGTTTTGAAGCAAACCACCAGAGTTTGCTCTGTATCTAAAATCTTGTTACGAAGGAAGGGTGGGAGTGTGGAATATTGCTTTTCCATGCAGCCAGAGGCAGCAGAACAGCATCTGGGGTATCACCTGCTTTGTTTTGATGTTTATGTCCCAGACTTGGGGATTACATAAGGAGCAGAACAGGGTAACAAAGCAGGTTTTTTTCTTGCCCAAAGCAAACAACCGGTTCCTCGTTATCAACACACCTGGTTTGAGGGCCAGGTTATCTCCATGATTAATTCTGGACCTGCAGAGATTGATCTGCCTCTGTCATTTTGGGAATGAAGTTTCCAGCTGGCTATTTCCCAGGAAGGTGTAGCTGGAATGGCCTGAGATTGGCAGCTGCTGTCAGATCAGTGCCACTCCCAAAGCAGTGCTAATTTTTTTTTTTCCCCACTGCTGCCTGAAAGTAATTTTTTTCTTCTCTTGTAGTTGGGAAGACCTCCCTGATCACCAGGTTTATGTATGACAGTTTTGACAATACTTACCAGGTATGTGATAGTATTTATTTGTTTTTAAAAGATATATATATGGATAAATCTATTCCCTGCTGTTCAGATTGATGCCTGGGAGCCCATTTCTCCATGAGATGTCAGCTTAAGATCAGATAAGAGGTTAAAATGTGCCGTGAAATGGAGATGAAGCTTCATGATTAAATCAAAGCATCCAGTGTGATGTCAGGAAGCACAGTGTCCAGAAAGGCAGCAAGGTTTAGATCCCCTTTGGATGTGGGATAGATCCCCTGTGGATGTGGGATAGATCCCCTTTGGATGTGGGGAACATCCCCTTTGGATGTGGGGTAGATCCTGTGAGAAGCCTTGAGGAAAATGGGGAGAGCATTGTTTTGTGGGAAGATGATGGTCAGGATTTCTGGTGATGGATCTGGGAGCCTCAGGAAATGGAGAATGAATAAAATACCAACATCTTCTGACATTCTTGGTGTCTGTTATCTTTAGAGCTTCCATTTAAGTTGGAATAGTTGAGTCTGGAGTGTGTAGATGGATCTGCCAGAAGTCAGCTTGGTATATTTTGTCTCTCAATTTTTTTATTCCTATTTTTTGACTAAAGGACTAAAGATAGGGAAAGCTAGGGAAGTCTTGGCAGGCAAAGAGGGGGGTGGGGATGAAGAGGCTGCAGATGAAAAGCGGAAGATGTGTAAGAGGCCTGAAGATTTTGGGAAGAATTAATTGCATCAAAGGCACTCAGAAGTATTTCAGGGGAATATCAAATATCTGTAAAGCAGATGAGATTAGGGCTTTATCTTTTAATTCAGCCTGAAAGAGTTACTGGTTTAGATTGGGGTGATTTGAAGTCGAGGACAAGTCATCCACTGGAACTGGATCCTCTTGTGCTTCCTGTGATTTTTCTTTTCCTGTGCTTCCTTTCTTTTCCTGACTCTTATAAGATGCTCTCACAGATTTATTTATTACTTATTGTAGCTGTTATAAACCATGGCTTGGTTGGAAAACAGACCTCCCAGAAATAAATTCTCCCTCCCAAAACCGACTGTGTTGCTCTTTTCCAATTACCCAGTGGTCCACAGTCTGCTGGAACCCTCCCAGCACAAGCTGTGTGTGCTAAGAGTGGGGATAATATACCTAAAACACTCAAAGCTGTTACATCAGGAGCTCTCTCCTCTTTCCTGGGGTTCTGATGGGCTGGGACAGCTCCTTGATGGAAGTGCCTGGGAGTGCACCTAACTTAGTGCATTGTTTTAAATGCCTTTGTGCTGCAATTGCTGTGGCACTGGGAATGGGAGTGGACGCAGACCTGCCAGGGAGGTGAAGCTGCTGAGTGTCACTGGAAGGGAAGCACATTCTGAAGTGGAAAGGCCTGGATAAACATGGCTCTTTAGCTTTCAGTTGCCCATATTTTATAGATCTCATTTGTTCTACCTTTTGGGTATTTCTAACAAGAGATAATTCTTACCAGACTGAATTGGGGCAGGCCAGAAGGAGCTGCCGGCTCAGATATGATCTGTGTGGAGCTACAGGAATGTCTGAGGTTAAAATCCAGACTTAGAGGTTCTGGTGGAGCTGAGAAGTGTTGAAGAACGCTGTGAAATGCAGCTGGTGCAGATCCCCAGACTGCTTTGTTTTTATCACCTCAGCTGAAGGCAGTTGAAGGCAAATCACTTCACCAGCTTCACAACGAGTTTGTGAATATTTCTGAGAATTTGTGCAGAAAGATGGGGATGCTGGAAGGCAAGACACAGCTCCTAATGCTTCTCCTCTTTCCAGGCAACCATTGGAATTGATTTCCTGTCCAAAACAATGTACCTGGAGGACCGCACGGTGAGTGGGGCGGGGGTGGGATGGTGGGAGGGCTCTTCCCCCTGGCCCTTCCTCCAGCAGCTGCTGCAATCCCCCAGCAGCCTCCAGAGAAGCAGCCTTGCTTGAATCCCATCACTGGTACAAGATCTGATCCCTCTATCAGGAAGTCAATTCCTTCCATGGAGAATTGGGGCTGGATAATGGCCATATCCCAGGGAATTGCTGCCTGCTGTGTGTACCTGCTCTAGGTGTGGTTTGCTCCCAGGATTTGCAGCTCTGCCTCTGGGATGGTCAGGATGCAAAGGGCTGAGCAGACCTCAGGTACCACAGAATATTCTGAGCTGGAAAGGACCCACGTGGATCATCCAGTGCAGCTCCTGAAGCCAATAGAAAGCCAAGGAGTTGGTGTTCCGAGTTTTGGAGTCCTTCATGGTTAGACCTCATTCTTCCTCCTAGGAAGCTCCTGTGGTAACACAGCTCTGACCTACTGCAGTAAAGCAATTTGGGGTTTAGCCTGCATGAGATTCTTGTTTGCACAGAGATCCCTCACTCCCTTCTCCTGGATTTCCTCTCAGTATTTGTGGGTTTGCTCATGCTTTGCCAGTATTTGCCTTTTTCCTGATTTACTGCTGTGTGAGGAGTGTGACAGAGCTGTGGGGAGTAGGGGACACTCCTGTGTGGAGCTTTGGGCCTGCTGCTTCTGAAGAGGTCTCTTCCCAGTTCGTGTGATGAGTTTCCTGAGAGCTTCTCTGCCGTTTTACCAATGATTCACTCTTAGAAAAGCCCTTCCTTAACCTTTGTTTAAGGCAAAGATCCTGGGAATGCTGCTTGACACCTGTGGATGCCTGTGTGCTCTTATAGTGCTCTGGGTTTCTCATAGTTGTGTTGGTCAGGATGTCATTCACCTGCTGCCCTGCCATCCCAAAAATACCATTTTCCTGCCAATGTGGGAATGCTGTTAGCTGTCCTGATTATGTGAGTGGTCCACAGAGTCCACAAAGCCTGTTCAAATAACAGAGGTGTGGAGTGTTGATAAGAGGAGGGACAAATACAGGCAAACAAGCTGGGAAAATTCAGACACTGGAATTATTTCTCAGATGTGCTTAATGCTGGATTTTGCAATAGGCTTTGATTTCTGGGCTG
Source organism: Daphoenositta chrysoptera (assembly GCA_013397915.1). Classification (NCBI taxonomy): domain Eukaryota; kingdom Metazoa; phylum Chordata; class Aves; order Passeriformes; genus Daphoenositta; species Daphoenositta chrysoptera. The sequence continues at coordinate 781,994 of VZRO01005235.1, read as the reverse complement.
GAAATGAGGAATGCTGAGCCTCCAGCTGGGATGTGTGCTTTGGTGGATTTGATGTGGCCTTACAGCAAATAATGCATCCTGAAATTGTACCTGTGCTCCATCACTCAGCTCTAAACGTGGCCTGGACAAGCCAGCAGGAGGGATGCTCATCCCTGGAAGTGTCCAAGGCCGGGTTGGATGGGGCTTGGAGCAACCTGGCCCAGTGTAAGGTGTCCCTGCCCATGGCAGGGGTGGAATGAGCTGAGCTTTAAGATCCAACCCAAACCATTCTGGGATTCTATGAAATACACGTGGAATCTGGTTCTTCAAAACCATCTCCCAGGAAGGGCAGCTGTGTGACATTTCCAGCATTGGGATGTGAGCTGGAGCCACCAGAAGCCCCATCCTCAGTGCTGGCTTTCAGGAGCCACATCCATGTGCCAGTTCCTCTCATTCCTGAAAGAGTGAACAGTATTTCCTTCTCTGTGTGTCCCTATCCTCCCAGCCTTGTTGGATTGCAGGGCAGGAGAAGGCAGCCTGCAGGGGGGTCGCTGTTGTGTGTTCACCACCTCTGGTTTTCCAGTGGGATCATCCAGACAGGGGTGAGGTGGTCTGTAGGGTCAGGAGTCCCACATCTGGCCAGCTGCTTGTGTGGCTGTTCTGGCAGGATCCCTGAGGCCTGGCTGTGCATTTCCCTCGTTAGCAGGTGCTGTGAGGAGGAATTTTAGGGCTCTCCTGCTTTCTGGTGTTGGTATGCGTGAGATATTCCCGGGTGTGTGGAGGGAGGGATGTTCCCAGACCTCGGGAAGTGTCGCTGCCTCTTTTCACGTTTCTGTTCCATTTGAACTTTCCTTTTGTTGCTTTAGTTTTGCTTTGCAACTTGTTTTTATTTATTTATTTTTATTTCACTTGAGTTTTGGTTTTGTTCTCCATTTTCCTGCTGTTCCCTTTCCCTTTCCCCTACACTTTTCCATTTCCCAGATCAGGCTGCAGCTGTGGGACACAGCCGGCCAGGAGAGGTTCCTCATTCCCAGCTCCATCCGTGACTCTGCTGTGGCTCTCATTGTCTTTGACATCACAAGTAGGTATCGAGCCCAGGGTCTGCAGGGACCTTGCTTTTAACACATATTTTTACTTTGGAAATGGTGGTGGTACCTAAAAAGAGCCAAAATAGCCCATCAGCCACCTGTGGGTGTTGGCAGGGATTGGGAATTCCTGAGTTTGTGCTGGTTGTTGGTAGCCTTTGGAAAGCTTTATTGTTTTTTCTGTTGTGGTTTTTATTTTTTTAACTTCAAAATGATTTTTTTTTTTTTCATTTCTGGATAATGAGAGAGGTTGTACAAGTAACAGCTTCAGGTGCCAAAGCAAAGGAATGTTGTCAGAGTAGGTAAAACAGGACAAGACCCTTTTAAATAGAAGCTGTGGAGTGACTTAGGGGGATTCAAGATTCCCATTTTGTTGGAAAAGAGACCTGGAGACTCATGAGAGAGTTTTTGAAAGAGGAGAGATGCAACAACCACAATTTCTAAAGACCAAACAAGCTTAGAGGGAAATACTCTGTGACTTTTGATGTGAATGTTTTAGTACAAGATAGGAAGTCATGAAGAGAATTACTTCATTGTAACTCCTTGCTATTGATCCCACTTGATCTGGTGGGGGTTTTGTTAATCTCCAGTATCAGGATTTATATAAATTTAAATAAAGTAAAGAAAACAGCACAGATGGAAAAGTTCTGGCCCAGCTTTATTCTGTTACAAACAAGTTTAGAGTGAGGACCAGGCGTTTGTTTCACCCTGCTGAGCTGAAATGCTTAGCAAATAATAGGCTATGACTTATCCTCACTATTCATGGCAAATAATGTCCTGGTCTTTCTCCCAGTCCTGAAGCTGGAGAGAATTCTGGGGGAATTCCTGGTTTGGTGCAAATGATGTCAAACTGGCCTGTTTGGGGTTTGAGGAGCACGGAGATGTGCAGGTGGTGGCCTGTGCTGGGGACTCTCCTGGCTGAGGCAGAGGGGCAGGATGCACAGCTTGGCATCATTTTTCCCACTGTACAGGTACAGGATGCTGTTTATCCAGGCAGCTGGAAACATTTTGCCAGTCCAGGCTGTTCTTAACAGCTCCCAGCCATGTCAGAAATAATTAAGTGACAGCTGATCTCATCATTCCTCAGTAGCGGGCTGATCTTTGCAGATAATTTCATTTTTCACTGCTCTTAGTGACTGAGAGGTTTAAAGTTTTCTTGTGTTCCAGAAGGAACATGCTCAGGTACTTCTGGGGGCACAATGAAATTGTTTAGTTATTGCTGATGTGCTGGACATCCCAAAATGCATGTGGGGAGAATCCATACTCAGCTCAGGCCCCTCCTGAAGGTTGTTCTAAGGTAGGCTGGGTTCATTCCTGGTGTCCCACAGTGGTTATTTATATTTTCCTTTCTAAAATGGTTGCACACAAACCTGGACTTGTAGAAGTGCAGCAAACCTGGGTCACCTCGGGTGTCTGTGTGGTACCTGCTCACTGGAGACCTTCCCTCAAAGAGCATCACCCTGCACGAATTACAAATTAAATAAATTAAACAAATTACCTGGGCCAGCTCTGTGGTGCTTCCTCCAGTTGCCTTCTGCCTGTGAGTCTGAAGGTTTGGGGTGGTTCAGTCACCACCTGGGTGAATGTTCATGGTGAATATTCCAGTGGAACAGCACTGTCCATGGAGGGTGTGGAAGCTTGGGAAGTCTAGGGGCTGTCAGGATCAATCTGATCTTCCAGCCCTGCTGTGGCACTGCCCAGGTGCTCCTGGTTTGTCACCTTGAGTTTCCTGGGATAGATAAGAACCCTGACTTCTGCTCCTGTAATCAAGTCTGCCTTCAAAATGAAGCAAGAGCTAATTGCTTTAACTATAAGCCCTAATCTTCCTTAAGCCCCAGGGCATCAGCTCGACATTCCCTGATGTAGATAAGATGTTGTTTTGAATCTGGCTGCAGCCCTGCGCTTTATCAGCTTCTCTTCTTCTTCTAAACAAGCAGTGATTGGTCCTGGGGAAGCTGCTTTTTCCTTGATGAGCTGCCTCATCACCCAGTGCTCTGCCTCCCTGCTGGGATTATTCCTGGCTGTAAACTGGGAACTGGTGGCTGCCTCCATGAAACTGTTGGGAACGAGGAGCAATCCTGTTTCCTGGCACTGTGGGGTGAAGGAAAAGGAGGCACTCCCAGTGTGGAAAGCTTTTTGTTTGGGGTGCTTGGGGAGCTTTTGAGCAGTGCTGGTTCAGCCAGGCAGGTCGCAGACCTTGAAGCTGTCATATATAATAATACATAATATATAATAATATATAATAATAACAACAGTTTGTGTTTGGGGTCAAACACATGGCCCAGCATTTTGGTGACTCCTGTGCTGCTCTGGAAGGGAGAACCCAATGCCCTTTGCACCACCTGAACCCTGCAGTGTGCAACATTTGCTTTCATTTCTTCTGGAATTTAAGTTATCATTGCTTCAGTCTCACACGAAAATCCCCATTGCCATCACCTGGATGCTCCATGCTGGAGGTTGGATGCTGTTTTCCTGCCTGGTGTCTGTCCTGTGGGAATTACCCCAAAAGCTTTGATCAGATATGCTCCTGTGGAGATCCCATCCATAATCCTGGGAGATCAGTGCTGTACTGTTGGCTACCCCCAGCAATGAGGTGGCAGCCAAATCCTAGAGAAGTTTGGGGACAGCAGGATCTCTGGGCAAGCACAGGAGGGAATTAAAGCCCTTTACAAACAGAACCAGCAAACAGCTCCGCGTTGGTTGGATTCGGGGCGAGATGACAAGGTCACCCCAGCTGCTGCAGTTGGGTGTGGAAGTGGCCTTTTCCCTAAAGGGTTTTCCTGCTCTCTCTCCTCTCCCTGGTGGGCCGGGCTGGCCCCAGCAGGTCCGGCTGCAGCTCTGGGACACGGCGGGGCAGGAGCGGTTCCGCAGCCTCATCCCCAGCTACATCCGCGACTCCACCATCGCCGTCGTGGTCTATGACATCACAAGTGAGTGTGGCCCGGTGACAGCGCAGGGCAGCGCTGCTCTGCTGTGTCCTTGTTGGAAACACCCCACAGGAGCAGAACCGAGAAGTTACAACCACAAGTTCTGCAAAAACGTCATTAAAATCAGAAATGGTTTCCCCCCCGCCTTCCTTGTTTTTCCGTCTGGGCGGGAAATAATTTATGCGGGGTGGGGAGGTTTGGAGAAGCACCTGAGTACAAGTGAAGCATTCTCCCTCTCATGAAGGAGTTTTATCCTCAGTTCTGCTATTTCGTTCTTCCCTGCAGACTTGAATTCTTTCCAGCAAACCTCCAAGTGGATCGATGACGTCAGGACAGAGCGAGGCAGTGATGTCATCATCATGTTGGTGGGGAACAAAACCGACCTGGCAGACAAGAGGTAACGGGGCAAACGGGGCCCTGCTGCCCTGCCCAGAGCCACCAGGGACTGGGGCCAGTCTGGCCTTAAAACAAGGCTTGGTTTTAAACCCAGCATCGTTTGCTTGTCAGGGAATTTGCATTTCTGGTTTCAGCAAAACTTACTCCCTTTTCTCTCCTCCAAATAGTTTAAAACTCACCTAAACCCACCTAAAAAAATGACTTAAGTGGCTCTGCACCATTTTCTCAGTGGGGTATTTCATCTGATTTTCCTTTTCACACTGAGGGAAAGGCTAAAAGCTGCCTGCTGAAGCAAGGAAATCAGCTGATTTTCACAAATTTCCCTCACTCTCTGCATGTGCAGCTGGAAGTTCGTGACAATTGCTCCTCGTTAAGATGCAGCACAAACTTTTGTAGGATTGATCTAAAAAAGTACGAATTTCTCTGAGTAAAAATTTAATGTCACACATACCACACACTGAGCTTATGGATGTGTGAGGGGAGACCAGATCAGCAAAAGCCAAACTTCCCCAAGAGACCCAAAAATTTAATTAGACTCTTAAAATGACACAGACTTAATGTTTTGGGAGGAGCCATAAAGCATTTTGCTTCAAAGCTCTTAATTCTTCAACCAAAATAACCAATGTAATGGGTTCTTAGAAGAGCACAGGCCTTACTTTGTGTTCCTATTTCAAATCCTTCTCTTGATTGTTGATTTAACAATAATTTTCTTGAATATTTTCAGAGATTTCTGTTCTTAGGAAGGTCTCAGGAGCAGTGGAGATAAGGGAAAGTTTTTTATTATCTTAGAAGGAGTTGGCAAAGGGAAGATGGAGTAAACCAGGCAGGCCCAGCCCTTCCTACTGAAACAGCCTCACACACCCCAAAAATGTGGGCTTTGGGTGTCAGGGGATGTGTGAGGGATTGAAAGCACAGGAAATTTTGATCTGATGCAAAGAAAATCACCTCAGGAAGGCAGAACTGGGAAACACCTGGATTTCACAACAAAATAGTCTTAAAATATCACATCCTTGTCCTTTGGCTATTCACAAGACTTTCCTGATCAAAGGAGAATAATTATAGATGAAATTAATGTTTTCTCAGCAAAATCCTGCACTTTTATTTGAATATCACTGTTCACTCTGTTTTTTGGGATGATGGGCAGAGTGATCTGAGTGTTCCATTGCGGGACATTCCCACATTTTAAATTCTAACCCCAGCTTTACTCACTCCTGCAGGTGAACATTCCTTCAGGATGTGTTGTGATGTGGATTTTCTCCTGTGGTTCTTGTGGCTTTGTGTCCCAGCATCCCTGGCTGCTTTGCCCTGGGTCTGCACAACCATGGAGATTTTTAGTTTTCATGCCCAGCAGGAAAAGCAGGAGTAATTCCCACTTCACTGGGAAGCATTTTGAGGTGTTCTGTGCCTTGCACTTGGGAAATATTTCTAAAACTTGGTGCTCAGAGCTTCAGGAATACAATAAAATATGTCCAGCTCATTCTGCTTAAGAATTCTATGTGTGGTGAACTCATGGTCTGTGAAATCATTCACAAAAGCAAAATCCAAGAGGTTCTCCCTGAGCCAGCTCTGGATTTTGACCACTGATCCTCTCCCATGCCCTTCTGGGAGCTGGGAATAACTGCAGCTTCCTGACTGAATAACCTGGCATTTCTAATTGCTGTCAAAGTCCAGTTTCATGTGAAACTGGAAAGCTCAGTGGGATCATTTCAGCCTTGGAGTATTTCCTGATGGTGCACAACAGCTGGTCCAGCACTGCTGGAAGAAGTAAAAATACCAGAAAATTGTTTGAAGCAGCTACAGCTGAAGTTCAGCCCTGGAAATTCGTATTTTAGGAGATGAATGTGACAGTAGTCCTGGTCTGGGCTGGAATTGGGAATAATGGGGAAGGGAGTATCCAGGTGTCAGTAACAGGAGCTGCCTTGCCTTTCTTTTCAAAGGAAGCTGGATTTGTGTGAGGCTGAAATTCTGGGCCTGTAAGGCTAAACAAAGTCACCTCTGGTGTCACAAAGGTGACATTTTTTGAGGCAGAATACAGGGGAGCCATTCATCCTCTGATAAAAACCAGGGATGAGGCAAGTTCTGAGGCCAAAAATCTGCACTAAAAATAGCCCTGTTCCTGTTCAGTGCAGCCTGTTAAGTTTTTCATTCCACTCAGTGTTGCTTCAGTTGGTGGCTGGGGTTTTTTTTTGTTGTTTTTTTTTTCTTTTTCTCCCTGCAGTTTTTCTTTGTCTCATTTTTGGACTCTTTTGCTTTGGTTTGGTTTTTGTGCTCTGTGATTTGTTCCCATTGCTGGAGACAGGTTTCTGTAGGGGAGGGTGAGGGAAAAGCCCAGGAGCTGAATGTGCTGTGTATTGAGAGCAGTGCCAAAGCAGGATTTAGTGGGACACAGGGTGGTGCTCAGAGGGGCAATTCCAGGTGCTTCTTCCCAAGCTGCTGCACTGTCCCTGCTGCTGGAGCCTTTCTGGAGTCTTTGTGTCACCTCACAACACTCCCTCTGTTGGATTTGGGAAACTCCCTGTCTCGGTGTGGGCATTTTTCCTTCCCTGGAATGCTGTGGGTGAGGCTCAGATGTTCTGCACGAGCTTCATCCTGTGCTGCTCCTCTGCCACAACTCCAGATGTTCCCTCGGGGGCTTCCCTGAGGTGGTTTCACTCCCAGCTGGAGGGTGGTGAAGCCTTGAGGGTCCTGAGGTGGGCTGTGCCCTCTTGGAGGGGCAGCAGCAACTCACTCAAAGCCATCTCTAACTCTTCCTCCTGTTCCTTGTGTCTCCCTTTCCCACCTTTTCCAGGCAAATCACCACAGAGGAAGGGGAACAGAGAGCCAAAGAGCTGAATGTGATGTTCATTGAGACCAGTGCAAAGACTGGCTACAATGTCAAACAGGTACATCCATGAGGTGTTCTCCAGCCAGGAATCTGTCCCTGCCTGCTCTGGGTCTGCTCCAGGGTGGCGTTTGTGACCCTGCAGGAGTTTCCTCCTGTTTAATGCCTGAGATGTTTCTTGGTTTGTGTAGTGGAAGCTCCTTTCCTGTTGAGTCAATGATTCCCTGTCAAAGCTAAACCTTGAAAGAAAGGAGAACTCACTCCAGAATGTGCTGATGGATGGAAAAGGGGGGGAAATCGTTGTTTTGTGCAGCCAGTCAGCTGGAATTTGGTTTGGTTTGGTTCACAGTCAATGCACTGTTTGCTGAAATCGCTGCTGGCATCAGTGGGGAGAATTGTTTCTGCTGATGCACTGGAGTAGAAGTTCCTCCCTCTGTTTGCCAGCCAGAGAATCTTGGAATATTTTAGAAGAATTGAGGTTGGAAGGGATCCCTGGAAATCATCTCTTATGACCCTCCTGCTCAGAGCTGACTCCAGCTGAGTTTGGAGTATCTCAAAGGATAGGGACTGTCCAGGTGCCAGTGCTTGATCAACCAAACAGCAAAAAAAAACCCTTTAAATTTTTGTGTTAAGCAGAATTTCTCAGATTTCTGCTTGTGCCCTTTGCCTCTTGCTTGTGACTCCCTTCTCCACTGGTTCAGGGATTGTTCTGGATGTGACAGAGCTTGGAATAAGCAGCTGTGAGCCTTGGAGGAAGTTGGGAAACATTCTCAGGAGTTGGCTGCACACCAGCAGCTTGGTACAACCTCACGGTGGGATTAGGAGGCTTTGAGCTCGGTTTTTGTGGCTGGTCTGGATTGAACCCACTTTAGTGTTTGATTTTAACTCCTTCTGCCTTCTGTCCCCAGCGGGTTTTGGTGGGGAGAGCTGGGATTTGAAGGCTGCAAACTCCAGCAGCTCGCTGGCACCTTGGTTTCCCAAGGAACACCCTTTGGAGGGGTGGCTGAGGAGGCCCTGCCAAGCTGCTGGGAGGAGAAGCAGCAGCAGCAGTGATTGCTCTGGTGTTTGGTGCAGCAGAGTTCAGCAGCCTGGCAGTGTCTGCACTGTGGGAGGGCAGCAGGACGAGCTCCAAACACTGACTGAGAAATTATGCAAACTCATTTTCCGGGTTTTTTGGGGATAGAATAGTCCTTCCCAGCTCCAGCACATCCTTCCCAGTGTAACTGCAGCTCCCTGGAACCAGCTCAGCAATGGCTGTGTGGCAGCAGGACTGACCTGAAGGGCTGGGCTGTAAAAGCTCAGTTATTCCACAGGGGAATATTCAGTGCCAGGTGAGCGATCAGAAAACCCCAAATGTGCACCCTGTGTGCACAAGCAGAGGCTGGACATGGTAAATGATGTTCAGTGAGTGCAGGAGGGAGTTCCATGAATCCCTGGAAGAATGTTAGTAATTAATTCCATGTTCTATTCAAGCAGGAACAGGTAAAATAAAACCGGGGGTTTTTTGTAGATATTGAATAAGTTCTTTAAAATAAATTCTTTAAAACCTGTTACATTTCCTACATAAAATTCTCACGGCATTTTTGATCACTGCTCTGCCTGCTGAAGTACCCCTTTAACGAGTTTGTACAACTCGGACTCTGAGTCCTGCTGTAAAAGTGTTTTTAATGGAAATTGTTTTCTGAAAAGCCTTGAGCCTCTCTCTCGCTGCTTTCCAGCTTTTCCGCCGTGTGGCTGCTGCCTTACCTGGGATGGACAGCACACCAGAGAAAAGCAAAGAAGACAGTATCCTTGTTTTCCCATGGAACTGGGCAATTATCTGGTGTTAAGCTGGGCTTACTGACTGCTTTTGGCACATTGTGGGGATGGGTTTTGCAGGGATGTGGCTGAATCAGGGCATGGAGCTGGTGGAGTGTGTCCAGAGGAGCCCCAGAGTGAGCAGAGGGATGGAGCAGCTCTGCCATGAGGAAAGGCTGGGAGGATTGGGATTTCAGGCTGGGAAAGAGAAGCTTTGGGGTGACCTAATAGGGGCCTTCCAGGAAAGATGGAGGGAGACTGTTTACACGGACCTGGAGTGCCAGGACAAGGGGAATGGCTTCCCATGCCAGAGAGCAGGGTTAGGTGGGATATTGGGAAGGAATCCTTCCCTGTGAGGGTGGGCAGGCCCTGGCACAGGGTGCCCAGAGCAGCTGTGGCTGCCCCTGGATCCCTGGAAGTGTCCAAGGCCAGGCTGGACGGGGCTTGGAGCACCCTGGGGTAGTGGAAGGTGTCCCTGCCCATGGCAGGGGTGGCACTGGTTTAAGGTCCCCTCCAACCCAAATCATCCTGGGGTTGTGTGACCCTGTTTATGGGCAATGTACGCAACTAATGGGCAGCACCAGTTCTGCTTTTCCAGTTGAACTGAAGCTGGAATTTGCAGTTTTAAAACACCAGAGTTTGTAACTCTTTTTGTCCATCCTCTGAAAGCTCTCACCGTGTCCCTGGCTTTGCAGTTAACCCTGTGCAGGCAGGCCATGGAGAGACACCAGCCAACCCTTCCAGCTGCTGTCCCGGGTGATTCCTTGACTGTCCCTGCAGTGATTGACATCAAACTAGAGAAGCCCCCCGAGCAGCCAGTGACGGAGAGCGGGTGCTCCTGCTAACAGCCCCTGCCAGCAGCCCCCCGCCCGGCCGGGCTCCCCGGAGAACATCCCGCTCATTGCCACCCCTCTGGGGCTGGAAAACCATTCCTAAGCGAGCGAATCCCTGGGTACTGGTGGGGAGCAGCCCCGGCCGCCCCTCTCACTGCATGGTTTGAGCCCTGAGTGCAGAATGAGTGTCCTGTCTTTTGAGTTTATTTTTTTATGTTGTTGCACTTTGGCACCACGGTGCCCTTCACACTCTCTCCCTCTCTCTCTCTCTCTCTCTTCTTCTTCTTCCCTTTCTCCCCCTGTTCCCACTTGGAGCCTCCCTGCTCAGATGTATCTTGTGAATGCCATGGAAAAGCTGCCGAGTTAGGGAAGACAAAAATGAAGCTTTGGGGGGTGGGTTTTCCACCTTCCCTCCTGCCTTGCATCCTCCCCCTGCCCTTTCCAGCCCCCTGTCCTGCATCCCCACTTCCTCTGGTGAAAGGCTGCTCCTTAAACCGGTCACTTGGACTTGCCTTTTTGGACTCTGCAGGTTCCCTGTTCCCAGGCTTTGCTTCCCGCAGGGCACACACCCCGTTAGCTCCCTGGTTTCTCCTTTCCGTGGATGATCCTGGCTAACTCTTGCTCACAACTTCCCAGTTTTGCCCCTCGTGTCACACAGGGCCCCAGAAAGTCCCAAACTCTGAGAGCTTTGGCCTTGCTGCTCCCGTTTTGTGTAGCAGGGACATCCCAGAGCCTGCTCCCCTCGGCTGGAATCTCTTCCCATCCAGAGGATGTTGGTGAGTGTTGGCTGCAGTGGGGGAGAAGGAGGGAGCAGAGGCTTTGCAGCTCGAGGCTGGGTGGGGAGAGATCCTCAGGGATTCTGGAAGCAAACAGTGACCTGGAATCCATCGCTGCAGGGGCAGTACCTGCCCTGGGAGTCATGGATGCTCCTCAGGCTCCTTCCCTGATCTCCATTCTCCCGTTCCTCATCACGGGAGCTGCTTCACGTGGAGAGAGCCACAGCAGAGGGAAGGGCAACATTCCACCCTCATTCCCAGGTTGCTGCTTGATGGAATCATTCCCATTGCCTCTGGCCTCGGAGCAGAGCTCTGGGATGGGACCAGCAGCTGTTTCACTCCTGGGGGAGCTGTAACCGTTGCCAAAGCTGAGGGGAGCAGTGGCAGGGAATTCCTGTCACCGTGGGTGGAGCATTGGACGCTGCTGAAGGGAATTCTGGTGTCACTTCCCAACCTTAGAGGTTGGGAATTGCCTCCTCTCCCTCAGCCCCCGCTTTTGAATTAATTCGTAGAGTTTTTCAGAGATTTCCTGGGGTTTTGGGTCCACCAGAAGCTGGTTTGTCAGTTGGCAGAGAGGAGAATTTCATTGTCCTTTCCCCAGCTGGCCTGTGTGACACAGAGGGTGCTGGGGGTAGCACAGTGACCACAGTGTGACACAGAGGGTGCTGGGGGTAGGACAGTGACCACAGTGTGACCACGGTGGGGGGTCGGTGACTCTCCCTGCCCTCCCTGGCAGGGTGTCCCTCAATCCCTGCCACCGTGTGTGCAGCTGGGGGCGGGAAGGGACAGCCCCGGGCTGGGATGTGGCAGCCCCGGGCTGGCAGCAGGTCACCACCAGTGCCCCAGGGTCCCTTCCCTCCGGGCGAGCTGGCTGCAGGAGGAAGCTGGGATGTGACTCCCCTGTCCCCACCCCCGTCGGGAAGCTGATCCCATTCCCTGTACATAGCCCATTGTGGGAATTGCTGGTGTCGGTGTCCGTGTCTGTAGAACAGGTGTTGCTGTCCCTCCTCACAGGCAGCTCTGCTGTCCCTGCGTGTTGTTCGAGTCACGGAGCGGGGCGGGAGGGGGGAGACCCCAGTTCCGGGGCGGGGGGTAATTAGTGGAATCCAATAGTTCCCTTCCCACTGTTTTTCTGGATGTGTTCCTGCCGTGTGTCCGGCCCCGCTGTCCTGTAGCTGTAGCGAGTAAGTGTGACTGTAACTCTGAGTAAGGACTGTGTGACACAGCCACAGTGTATCACTAAATAAATAAAGTTATTTCACCAACGCTGCGCTCTCCTGCTGCCACACCGGGCTGGGGGGCTAAAAGGGGTTTGCTCCCAGCGGTGACATTCCTGGGCTGAGTGGGGATGGAGGAGGAGTGGAGGAGGAACGGAGGAGGAGGCATGAAGGAGGAAGAGGAGGAGGGATGGAGAAGGAGGAAGGATGAATGAGGAAGAAGGACAGGAGAAGGAGAGACAGAGGTGGAGGAATGGAGGAGGAAGGACAAAGGAGGGAGGGAAAACGGAGCGGAAGGAGGGATGGAGGAGGAGAAAGAGGGAGGAGGGAGGGAGAAAGGATGGAGGAGGAGGGACGGAGGAGGAAGGACTTTGCTGACTTGCTGCAAAATGCGGAATATGTAACAATTTTCTCAGGAAGTCTGTTTGGCGTTTGATCTTTGTTATTTTCAAGCCTAATCAGCAAAAAAAAGAGATTTAATCCAAGAAATGGAGCAGCCAGTGAACTGGAAGTGATGTCCAGGTGTTGGAAGGACGAGTGGGTTGTGGGTGGCATTGCCTCGTTGAGGGTTAGGGCTGGAAATGCTTCAATGAGCTCAGCCCTGGGGGAGGTTACCAAAGCCTGGGAGGAAGGATCCCTATTTTGGGATAAGAGCAGCACCCTGTGGATCCAAACATGAGTCTGAAGGGAGCCAGGAGCACAGAGAGGAGCCCTCAGGTGAGCCTTGCCCTGCAACACATCTGGGACTGATCCTGCTGCTCCAGAAGGACCTGCAGGACCTCTGCCAGTGCTGCTTCCCCACCCGGGGAGTCACTGCAGCCTGAAGCCCTGGCAGAGCTCCCTTCATCCCTGGAAGTGTCCCCAGCCAGGTTGGACGGGGCTTGGAGCAGCCTGGGATAGTGGGGGTGTCCCTGCCCACGGCAGGGGGTGGCACTGGATGGGCTTTAAGGTCCCTTCCCACCCAAACCATTCCATGATTTTATAAATTTGTGCCTCTCTGCTCAGTTTTTTTCAGTCACTAAAAAAATCCAATGCTGCTGGAGCTGCTGTTTTCCCACCAGGAATCAAGAACTGCTTGAGTTCTGGAGGATGAAGTGGACTCTGGTGGCCTTAATGCTTTGCTAATTAACATAATAATGTTACTTGATTGTGCCCTGGGAAAGAATCCACTCCTTCCTGTCAGCCAGGTCAGCAGGAAAACACCTGAGTCACTCCCTGGGAGGAACTGCCCGGGGCAGGGGAGACCTTCCCGGAGCTCCTGCCAGGGAATGCTCTGAAGCAGGAGGGACAAATTCAATGCTGAAATTGTACCTGCAGCTCCCTGTGGAGAGAGCTCCACGTTCCCTATGGAACACGGAGATTCTGGGAAACCAGTGTGAGAGCAGAGAGGTGAGAGATGAGCTCTCCTTCCCCTCCCCAGGGTGTTGCAGGGGCTTCCAGGATGTTCATCCCCCTGGTAGAAAGGTTAATTTTTAATTCTGAGTGAAAATCTCTTTTTCAGTGTCTTTTCCTCGCCCCCAGGCTGGCTCAGTGTCCTGCCCCACTCCAGGAGTTGTGCTGGTGCCACCACAGCCACAATCCTGCCTTGCTCCTTCCTGGCAGTGCTGGAACACCCTCCAGGTTAAACAGGGGCTGACTTCCAGCAGAGCCAGTGGAAAAAGCCCCTGAAACAGCTGCAGATCCCAAATTTCCTCCTGTGGGCTGCAAGGGTGGCTGGAGCTGAGCCTTGTCCCAGCATTTCCTTGGAATGGTGCTGAGGGTTGGTACATCCCAACCTCCAGCCAGACTTCCTGAGTAGGAATAAGCTAAATTCAGGTTGCTGTACTTGATTTATTGATTGTTTTTACAGAAAAAGTGGAAAACACCACAAGGAAGAGAAGGCCAGAGCCAGGGCTGTCCTAAAGCCATTACAACGTGATCCCACCAGGCATCTGCCCCTGGATTTGCTGATAATTAACATGTTTCCTTGGTAATTAGTATTTCCAAACATCCCAGCCCTGTATCGTGGGGTCTTTATCAGCAAAGAGGCACAAACAGCCAGAGCTGAGCACGGACTGGGGCTGGATTTTACTCCTGGAGTTCCCAGCAAACCCAGCAGTGCAGAGCGGAGGTGGGACAGAGGAGAAGGAGAGAATTCCATGGCACCAGAGAGTGGAACAGGTGGATTTCTTGGAGGACAGTGCCCGTGCTCTGCTCAGGAATGCTCAACAACCAAGGATCCAGGATCAAGGGATCCAGAAGCAGCCCAGAAGTCACTCAATTTAAGCCTTGCTAAAACCTGGATCCTGCTGGAGCAGCCGCCCCCCAGGACCCACTTCACACCAGCTTGTTCCAACACCCATTCCCAGGAGCACAGCCTCAACCCCTGTCCATCTTCCAGCCAAATGAGCCCCTTGGCACCTCTCCACGTGGGAAAGGGCTGATCCTGGGCAGGACAGTGGTGCCTCCAGTGAAAGCTGAAACGTGAGGTGTCATCTCAGACGTTGGGAAAAAGGAGTGGAGAGGTTCTGGCGGGACGAAGCTCCCTGTTAGTGAACTGTCCGTTCCTTCTGCCGCTGGTAATCTGGGAGGGAGGGACAAGGAGAGGATGGCCAGGGGGAATTGCCCAAAAGGTTCAGGAAAACACACATTCCCAAGTGCAGGCAGCGTTTGAGACCCTCTGGCTTTCAAAGTGCACCCCCACCAGTCATTTCAAGTGATTTTAGGGCATTTAGAACAAAATGATTTGTTTGAAACGATTTGTTTGAAATTCCCTCCTCCTCCACTCAATGTTTTTCTTCTTAATGGCCACTTTCCATTTTATGAAGAATCCTTGTTTGGTTTGACTTCTCCCTTTTTTTAACCCCTTAAATCTTAGAACTTTATGGGTGCAGGAGGAGAAACTGGGAATTAACCCAGTCCTTCCCTTCACTCACAAGTCAAACATCCTTAGGGAGGGATACCCACCACTGGCACTTGTGCCAGAGCTCATTCCTATGTTATTCAAGGATAATTAGCTACTTCTCCAGCTCTAAATTAACTTTTCCATTCCCCAACCATCCCACCTTCCTGCTCTCCGAGTTCTCCTATGTGGGCAGATGAAGCCAGGCCTCATTATCCTGGTGCCTGATCCCAAATCAACACTGTCAACGACCTTGGGCTGCTAAACTCAGGTGGAACTGGCAGGGATTTATGGAAGTTTGTGTCCCAAGGAGCATTCCAGGTGCCTGGACCGGGCACTTACTGTAGGGGAAGTAGCGGACACGCATCGTGATCTCCCGCGCCGTCTTCAGGATCTCCACGGCCTGGAAAACAAGGAAAGAGGATTCCACGGGTTCTGTGCTGGGCTGAGAGGCTGGAAGGAGGCGGATTCCCCATCCCAGCGCTCACCTTGCTGTGCTCAATGTCCTGGAAATCCACGTCGTTCACCGAGAGCACCTGGTCCCCCTCCTGCAGCCCGGCCCTGTGCGCATCCGAGTCGGGAATCACCTGGGAAGGGAGAGCAGGGATGGCAACAGTGGATCTCCCACAGCGCCCCTCCCACAGGGGGAGCAATTCCAGGGGCTGGGAAGAGACCAGGAAGAGGTGCAGGATGTTCTGACGGCTTTGTGACAAACCCCAGCCCCGAGCTCGGGGGGGTGAGGCAGCCAGGGGCTCCCTGCACACCCGGCCGGCTCGGCAGCTCCCACGGGCACAGGCAGGATCCGGGCGGGAACGGCACAAGGACGGACACACCTTGGAGATGAAGATTCCCAGCTGCGAGGCTTTTCCTCCCCGGATGTTGAAGCCCAGCTGTGGGAAAAACCAGCCGGGAAATGCAGTCACCAGGGCCCTTCCCTTGGGCCAGTTCTCTTCCCATTCCCCGGGACTCTGCCTCCCTGTCCAGGGCCCTTCCAACACCCCAGGACCCTTCTCCCTGCTCTGTCTCCCGGATGGACCCAAGGCGTGGGTGCTGCTCGGCCAGGCAGCAGCACCATTCCCTCTCTCCCAATTCCTGCCACCGGGAACACCTGAGGGGCCCCCGCTCCCACTCCCCAG
>VZRO01005235.1:744660-765378 GCA_013397915.1 Daphoenositta chrysoptera | reverse complement strand
CCCCAGCCCCGGCAGGGCCGCCGCCGGTCCCCGCTCCACCCGCGTTCCCCCGGCGGAGCCCCCGGCCCGTGTCGCGGCCCGCTGACGGCGCTGGTGTCCCGCAGGCCGGCGATGGTGCGGGAGGACGAGAAGGGCATCCCGGTGCGCGTGGCGCTGCGCTGCCGGCCGCTGGTGCCCAAGGAGACCGGCGAGGGCTGCCAGATGTGCCTGTCCTTCGTGCCCGGGGAGCCGCAGGATCTGGGAGGGGGGATCCCGGGGATCCCGGGAATCCCGCGGCCCCGGGCGCGGCCACCAGCGCTGCCCCGTGCCTCTCCCCCGCAGGTCGTGGTGGGCAATGACAAGGCTTTCACCTACGACTACGTGTTCGACCCGTCCGTGGAGCAGGAGGAGGTTTTCAACACAGCGGTGTCGCCTCTGGTCCGAGGCATCTTCAAAGGTTTGTCGCAGATCCTGCCCGTTTGGGACGCGTTCGGCTCCACGGAAGGAGTGGGGGGTGTTCTCGGAGCCGTCTGCTCCCGAGGCTGCCTGTGCAAGGCAGTTTGCGTGGAATTCCGGAGTAGCTTGGAGTGGAAGAGACCTTAAAGGTCACCCAGTGCCACCCCTGCCATGGGCAGGGACACCTTCCACTCTCCCAGGGTGCTCCAAACCCTGTCCAACGTGGCCTTGGACACTTCCAGGGATCCAGGGGCAGCCGCAGCTTCTCTGGGCACCCTGTGCCAGGGCCTCACCGCCCTCACAGGGGGAATTCCTTCCCAATATTCCTCTGGCAGTGGGAAGCCATTCCCCCTTGTCCTGTCACTCCAGGCCCTTATAAAAAGTTCCTCTCCCTCTTTAAGAATAACACAATGAATTGATAAACATCCTGTTCCAGGATGCTGCATCCCAGTGGAGCTGGGATGGCAGAGAACTTGTGCTGTGTTTCTGTTAAGCTCTAATAAAACAACATCCAGTCTTAAAAAAGAGCTGGAGTAATCATTTTATCTGTGCTTTACCAAGATTTCATTGCCTTTTTTTTTTTTTCCTTCAAAGTTCCCGACTGGGATCTGTGCTCAAGCTGGCATAAAAGGAGGATTTTCTGGAAGGGTGGTTTTCACAAATGCAGCTTTCTGTCCCCACATGACTCATTCAAGTGCCCTTTGTTCCCCCAGGATACAATGCCACTGTCCTGGCCTACGGACAGACGGGATCTGGGAAAACCTACTCCATGGGAGGCACCTACACTGCCAACCAGGAGTATGAGCCCAGCGTGGGGGTCATCCCCAGGGTCATCAAGCTGCTCTTCGAGGAGAAACAGCAAAGGCAGGATTGGGACTTCGTCCTCAAAGTTTCTTACCTAGAGGTAAAAGTTGGGTTTTTTGTCAGGTTATGACTAAAGGGAGCCTTGAGGCCGCCTCCTTCAGGTAACAGATATTGATGAAATCAACCCCTCAGACTCCAGGAGGTTTTGTCAGGAACAGAATTCTGGTCCGAGGTGTCTTTCCCTAAAGGGGAAACGAGTAGAATGTGATGCCCAATTAGCCCCAATTCCAGCATAACTGCACCTTTCTTTGGCTGGTAACTCTGAGCTGCTCCCCTGCTGCTTCCAGATCTACAACGAGGACATCCTGGACCTGCTGTGCCCCTCTCGGGAGCGCTCCCCGATCAGCATCCGGGAGGATCCCAAGGATGGCATCAAGGTCTGCCCTGCTGGCCCTGGGAGCAGGAGGGGGTGGCAGGGCTGGGGACTGAAGGGGTTTGTGTGTCGTTTTCTGTCCTCCCCAAAGCAGTGGGATGGGGCTCATCCATGAGGGATCCAGGGGATGCATCCTCAGGGAAAGCACAGCTTCCCGAGGAGCACAGCCAGTCCCTCCTGCTCGTCCTCTCTGTGCTTTGTGTCCCTGGGAGCTGCCTCTCCATCACTTTATCCACACAAATTCACATCCCATCAGCCAGCTTCCCCCTTCCTGTGACTGGCACAGCTCCCAGCTTGGCCTGGGATATCCATGGATGTGTCCCTGGAGCCCAGCTGGCTCTGGAGCAGGCAGAGGAGCTCGGGGGGTGTTTAGGAATAGGTGATGTGATTCCATATTCCTGCAGTGAAGTTCAGAAGCAGTTTTTCCTGGGAGGCTCCATTCCAGGCCCCTGGCTGGAGGTGACACTGATTCCTGGGAATGGGCTGGCACAGTCTGAGGCAGAGGGAGGTTTTGGTGATCCCGGGTGGGACAGAGAGGAAACAGAGGACGAGCAATGTTCCCTTCCTGGCTGCAGATTGTGGGGTTGACAGAAAGAAATGTCACCTGTGCCCAAGAGACCGTGTCCTGCCTGGAGCAGGGGAACAACTCCAGAACTGTGGGATCCACGGCCATGAATTCCCAGTCCTCCAGGTCCCATGCCATCTTCACCATCTGCATTGATCAGAAGAAGAAAAATGACAAGTGAGTGTCATGGTGCAGCTGGTAAGAGTTACTTTCCCAAAATTTCCTCATCCTGGTCCTGAGCTTTGTTCAAGGCAGTTCAGTTTTTGGCTCTCTGAATTTTCAGCTCCTGGGCTGCTCCTTTTCCAACTGGGAGTTTACCTGGGAGAGTAAAACAGTTTCTTTCTGCCCTAGGAACTGCAGTTTTCACTGCAAGCTACACCTGGTGGATCTTGCTGGCTCTGAGAGACAAAAGAAGACCAAGGCTGAGGGAGACAGACTCAAAGAAGGTCTGTGGGCTGGGACTGGGGGAGTTTGGGTTTCTTCTCACTTGGGAATTAATAAAAGAGCAAAGCACTTCTTTAACCCCTTAATCTGCTTTTTTAACCTTGCTGGAGTTTTAATGAGGGCAGGAAATGAGGAGTTTGGAGCTGTTGAGGTGGCTGTGCTCACTGTGAGCTTTGTCTGCAGGAATCAACATCAACAGGGGCCTGCTGTGCCTGGGGAATGTCATCAGTGCTCTGGGAGATGAGAACAAAAAGGGGGGGTTTGTCCCCTACAGAGACTCCAAGCTGACCAGGCTGCTGCAAGGTGAGAGAGGATGATGGCAAAGCCTGAATTTACAGGTGCTTTTTAAATAACAAAGCAGGAGAAAACCCCCCAGCTCAGAGCTGCTGCTGCAAAGGGATTCATTTATTTAATTCCTCACTGGAGCCAGAGCTTTCCTGGACTCTTATTTTAGGTTGCAAATGCAGTGAGATGAACTCAAAACGAGTCCTGCTCTCCTGCACTTTGTGTGACAGGAGGAAACAAGACAAATTCAGGGCATATTTTTGGTGGGAAGAAGGGAGAGGAGAAGTCTGGGAGCAGAGATCTATTATTGTACCTTAATTATAGCAACTCCCTGGGTGATGTCACAGCCAGAATGAAGCTCAAGCAGTCTGTGCCTTCCCTGGGATTTGTTTCCTTAGTCTGAATATCAGGTCTTTATATTTCAATAGCTGGGATTTGTCTTTTAATGCATCTTCTTGAAATTGCCCTTTAATTTGGGCACAGCTTTGGTAATGAAATTACTGGGATTTTTATGGTAATCACATAGTTTGGTGCAAAAGCTCTTCAGTACTTTCCATGTCTGAAAGTATCTCATTAAAACCTGCACTGGGGCTGGTAGGGAGGCCTTTTAGGGAGGCCTCTTTTTTTTTCTGCTCAGTAGCTTTAAGGAGCCAATTTGTGTAAAACCAAAGGATGAAGTTCTATGCCAGCTTTGTGAGCTGTTCTTAGGCAATAATTCCTTAAAATTGAGAAAATTCTGGATATTCATGGAGGTCTTATTCCTGGGGGGGAGAAGGGAAGGGCAAACCTGAAAGAACCAGGCCAGAAATGGCATAAAGAAATTATCTATTAGAGCAACAACTGAGGCTTCTGGGGTGAAATCTTTGATTTCAAAGCCTGACCTTGGCTTTTAAAAACCCCCTTTAATACAGAACTGAGTGGGCAGAGGAGCAAGTAACGAGTGGCACCAAAATCCAGCTGTTTAATCTGCATTTTGGGGATTGGAATCCTTGAATGATGCCATTTCACTGTCGCTGTTGCTCTGACAGCTTGGATGTCGTTTCTTTCCCTCCCCAGACTCCCTGGGTGGGAACAGCCACACGCTGATGATTGCCTGTGTGAGCCCAGCAGACTCCAACCTGGAGGAGACCCTGAACACTCTGCGTTACGCTGACAGGGCCAGGAAGATCAAAAACAAACCCATTGTCAACGTGGACCCCCAGGCAGCTGAGCTGCACCAGCTGAAGCAGCAGGTACTGGGGCATCCCTCTGCTCCTGAGCTCAGCAAGCACCCAGGGAAGGCACAGCCTCCCAAAATATGCAGAACATCCCTGACGTGCATTGCTCCGTCTCTGGAGGTGGCTGGGAAGGGAATATATGGATATTTCGTGGAATTTTGCAGCAGCTGGTGTGGTTTAAATTTCCCTCCCACCCAACAAATCATTGCCTGGTGGGCCACAGGCAGAATTAGAAATACAGAGATGGTTTGGTGCCTTCCTGGCATCTCCTGCCTGTGCCCAGCACAGTGGGAAGGGAGAGTTTTCCTTGGGGTGAGCCCAGAGGGAAATAAAGAACCTTTTATTTGAGGAGTAAATGACTTGAAATACTGTAGCAACACCACTCCTTTCCACAGGCAGTGGTAAAATGGGAATTACAGAGCAGGTGAGTCAGGAAGACCCAGGATCTGTGGAGTTGCTACATTTACAAGCAATAATTATTTGTCTTTGTAGGTCCAGCAGCTGCAGGTGCTGCTGCTCCAGGCCCACGGAGGGACCCTGCCCGTGTCTCTCAAGTAAGATTTGTTATTTCATGTCCCATGGATCTGTGTTTATCCCACTCCAGAGAAATCTCTGGATCTCCTTAGCTCTGGGCAGTGCTGTGGTGTGAGGGGAGAACAAATTGGTTGCTCTTTTTCCCCTGTTTTTGTCACCCTCACTGGAATTCCCTGGGATATTCAGTTTTGTAGCAAACACCTCAAGATTGCAGAAAATCTGTTGCAGGAAATAAAATTGGAACCAGGAAACCCCTCCTAAGTAAAAACCTGTCTGAGACCCATCCATCCCTCTTCTCCTCACCCTTCTACCCCTAAACGTGGGGCAGCTCCACCTCCATTATCCTTAAAAGCACAAAATCTGGGACAGAGTTGGATTGTGCAGGTGTTGTGTTCTGGGGGTGTTTCCAAACCACGTGCACGGAGTTCACAACCTCTGTTTGGAGGTTCTTCCTGCATCGTGGAAGTGTCCAGGGCTTGGACAGGGCTTGGAGCAGCCTGGTCTGTGGAAGGTGTCCCTGCCCATGGCAGGGCTGGGACTGGATGGGCTTTAAGATCCTTCCCACCCAAACCATTCTGGGCTGTTTATTGTAAATTATTGAGGGAATAATAATATTTTGGAGGTGACCTGAGTGCTGTCCCAGAGCCCTGGGCAGGCCATGCTCACACCCAAACTGCTCCTGGCTGCTGCAGTGATTTGGCCCCCTCGGAGAGCCTCCAGTCCCTGATGGAGAAGAACCAATCCCTGCAGGAGGAGAACCAGAAGCTGAGCCAGGGGCTGAGCGAGGCTGCTGGGCAAACAGCACAGATGCTGGAGAGGATCATCCTGGTAAGTCCAGTTATGCCAGGAGAGCTCTGAGTTGCTGGGGGATGAATCAACAGCAGCTCCTGTCCCTGTGACATCTTTGGAATCTCTTTAATGTTCCTTTCACATGGATTCCAAGTCAGTCAGAACCAAGAGCCTTCCAGAATCTGTTGGCCTTTAGATCTGTGACTTCAGTGGGGAAAGGGAGACCTGAATCTTTCAGTTTTTAACATTTTAAATATTTTATTTTAGTATTTCAAACAGTGTTTGCACACTTGTGCTCTCCTTTCCCCACCCTGCTTTTTTCCTACTGCCTGCAGTGTCTATCCCTGAAAAAACGCTGTTAAATCCAAACTGGTGGCCATGACCATGAAAGATCTTTCAGTGCATTGATTTTCAGTCTGCAGATCTGCTGCTGCAAATGAATCAGCTGATTTCTAGCTTCTTATCTTCCACAATTCAATATAATTCTGATTTATCTTAGACAGAGCAAGAAAATGAGAAGATGAATGCCAAGCTAGAGCAGCTCCAGCAGCACGCTCTGTAAGTGTCCCCACACCCTCCTCCTGGGAAAATGTCCTTGGGAATTCAATGTTTTTAGTGGGATAAACTGCATCCAATCAGCTGGGGTTTGTTCAGCCAGAATTAATTCAGAGGTTGTGTGGGGAAAGCTGTCCCTCCCTGGTTTGTGTGACACCCACTGTGACACCAACCTGCCATGGACTTGTTCCCGTGTTTCCAGGTGCAAGTTGGATCTGCAGAAGCTGGTGGAGACTGTGGAAGATGAGGAATTAAAGGAAAATGTGGAGGTGATCCGGGACCTGCAGCAGGTGCTGGCTGAGCTGCAGGTAAGGCTGAGCCCAGGGAGGGGGGAGCTGTGTCAAGTTACTCAGGAAATCTGGGATTCCACTCCAACAACTTCCCTCGAGAAACCCAAGAATTAAAAGCATGAAGTGACTCTTGAGATCCACTTCAAAACTGTCCTGTTGTGCTTTAATGCTGCAGAAAGGCCACTTGTGCTGCTCCTGGGGTGGAAAGGAGGAGTCTCCATGAAAAAACCTGATATTGGAGATTGGCATGGATTTACAATCCCTAAATTGGATGGAGTGTTGTAAACTTGGTGCTTTTTATGGAGAATGTAAATTGCAGGAACCTGAAATTGTTAAATGGAAGCTTCCAGGCTTTGTCTAATGGAGGAATTTCAGTTCTCCCTCACTGGACATTCCTCTGTCCTCTCCTGTGAGGAGGTGGCTCCCAGTGCTGGAGTTCAGGGAAGATTTCAAGGAATGGCTTTTCCAACTGGACAAGGAGGGGTTTCCTGACTTTCCTTGAGGAGGAGGATGATGGTCTCCTCTTTCCAGAGAGGTTCTGGCCAGAGGAGAATCACGCTGTGCTTTGCCATAATGTGCCAGCAGTCTGTTATTTCCTTCATTTTACTTCATATTTCCCTTTTCACCCAAATTTCCTTCTCTCTGTCCAACAGAGTGAAAATGCTGCTACCACAGAAGCTGCTGCAGAGCTGCCAAACTCTGGACAGGATTCTCCATGTGTAAGTGGGGGGCTCAGCAGTGCACACCTCCCTGGGGCATGATTTTATCTCCTCATCACTTTTATCTGCTCCCTCCTGCTGATTTTCTAGCCCAAATGCTTGATAAATCATCACTCTTTGTGCTGTTTCAAACTCGATGTGTTCAAGGTCAAGAACCCGTTCTCGTTTCTGAATATTTCATTTTTTTACGTAAAAATGAATTGGAAGTGCTCTGTAGAAAGAGAGCTGGTGTAATTCCAGAGCTCTGCGTTGGCCTCTCCTCATGGCTGTGTCTCCTGCAGGAAGCAGAAGTGGGCCAGGAATCCAAGAGAGCCTCCCACGACTTCAGCACCCAGCACGCCCTGCGCCAGGCTCAGCTCTCCAGGGAGCTGCTGGAGCTCAACAAAGCCCTGACTCTGAAAGAGGCCCTGGCCAAAAAAATGTCTCAAAATGACACTCAGCTGGAGCCCATTCAGTCCCAGTACCAGGTAAAGCTGAAATCCTCCTTGCTCAGTTTGTTTTCCCCAGTTTGTGCTGGGGAGGGAAGGGAGAAGATCTGTCCTGTTCTGATTTGGGTCGATTTATTCCTTAAACTGGATCCCTGCTCCCTTGGGCAGCTTTCCCTGCTGTGCTGGGATCTCCCATCTCTGAAATGATTCAGGCAGGACGTGGCCACAGCAACTCTGGGCACACCAAAGCTCCAGAGTGTGCTGGACCAGCCCCTGGACCCTCATGCTGCTCTTAGATAAGGGGGTTTATCAGCCTACTGCAAAGGAATGGGGTTTCTCAAGGTTTCTCTGTCTTAAAGCTTTGCCTCAGGGTGTCTTTTCAAGGTTTTTATTTGGAGATTTATTCCTCTTGTGCCTTCTAGACCAATATCAAGGATCTGGAGTTGGAGGTCAGCAATTTGCAAAAGGAAAAGGAGGAACTGGTCCTTGCTCTGCACATGGCAAAGAAGGACATCAACCAGGCCAAGTAAGAGGGCTCTGCCTGCGGCTCTGGGGGGTGTTAATGTGTCTGAAAATCCAACGTCTTGCACTTCCATGATCTGTAAAAGCTATTTTTGATGTAAAAGTGTCCCTTTAACGTGCCAGGAGCTGCAGAGAAGCCTCCTGTGGGCTTCCAGCAGCAGCAAAGGTGACAGAGGTGACATTTTTCACGAGGTGTGTCTGAAGCTGGAGCGGATTTGTTGTGGTTTCTCTCCAGGCTGAGCGAACGGCGCCGGAAAAGGCTCCAGGAGCTGGAAGCACAAATCAATGAGCTCAAGAAGAAGCTGAATGAGCAATCCAAGCTCCTGAAGCTGAAGGAATCCACGGAGCGCACGGTGTCCAAACTGAACCAGGAGATCAGGGTAACACCAGGCACCTCTGACTTGAGCCAGTTCAGATAAAGCAGCTCACAGGGAGGAATCCCAGAAATCCCAGGCAGGAATCCCAAAAATCCCAAACAGAAATCCCAGACAGGAATCCACTTTCTGTTCAGTCAGGCTGAAAATAGCAGTTTTTGGCAAGATTCCTTTGGCTACATGACCACAGTAGGCAGGTGACTACTGAGATTTGGGAGGAAAATAAATCCAAAGTATCTTCTGGCACTTCTCAGTCAAATCACTTGACTCCACTTTGATTTCCCTAAATTGTGCCTAAAAAAAAATCCTCATTTTTTAGTACTTTGAGACTGTCCTGAATTGGAGCACACTGAAATTTCCCACGTGCCACCCCCCACACCTGGCAGGCATGGAGGGAATGGAGCTTGAAGCTCCTCAGGATATAAATCCTGGATAATTCTTCCAGCCACTGATGTTTTTCAGGAAATGAAGCAGCAAAGGGTGCAGCTGATGCGTCAGATGAAAGAAGACACTGAGAAATTCAGGCAGTGGAAGCAGCAGAAGGACAAGGAAGTGATCCAGCTGAAGGAAAAGGTGAGCAAACAAGCTCCTCCCACTGTTCCTCCCTCCAAAGGGGAGCTGCAAGGTTTGTTTAACTGGGAAATACCTGAGAAGAGCTGGGAATGCCTTGAAGAGGAGCTTGGCTCATGTGGCTGCCACCATTTCACCACCTGAATTAGCTTGTGGCTGGAGATCTTCAAGCTCTGGGCACAGCTGTGACTCTGCTCTAAAGCAGAAGGGAAAACAGTCAATATTTGAAGGATTTAAAGTTGTAGGGTTTGGCCCCAGCATGGGAGGTTTTTAAACTTCCACAGGAATGTTGGATCTGCAGCTTGATAAAATCCAGCTGCTTGTGGTGGCTGAGTGCAAGGGACAGCAAGCACCTGGAGTTTGGTGTCACAGCAATTCCTGCCCCTCAGGCTGAAACTCTGGGGCTGCAGCCTTTCCTTAGTCATGGAAAATGTGACTTTTCCAGCTGTTTTTCCTTGCAGGACCGTAAGAGACAATACGAGCTCCTCAAGCTGGAGAGGGATTTCCAGAAACAGGCCAATGTCCTGCGGCGCAAAACAGAGGAGGTGAGGAGCCAGCATCCCCTGGAAATTCCCAGCCAATCCCTAAAGTCTGCCAGGTGGGGCTGGAGGATGGAACAGGATACACAGAAACCCCTTAAAGGAATTTAGAGCCTGGAAAGAAAAGCTTTTCTCTCTGGAGAAATCCCAATTTCTGCCTTGGGGCCTTTGAGGCATCCCAGTTAAATTTGCTCCTGAAAGGCCAAATGGCTCTGGGTACCAAATGACTCTGAGGCCCAGGCTCCTGAGGCAAATCCATGCAGATGCCCAAGGTAGGAGGTGGGAAATGAGTTTAAATGGTGGATCTACAAAGTTGCAGTTCCAAACCCTTTCAGGATGGGTTAGGGTGAAAGAAATGCATCTTTAACCCCTTGTTTTGGGCGTTTTCTTCTACCTTCAGGCCTAGAAGCAGCTTCTCTGTGAAGGGGGAATGGCAGCAAAGGAAATAAATCAAGGACAGGAGTCCTTGAGTTAAACCAGGATAAACTGAGATTTATTAACCTTGTGCTGTCACTGTCCCAGTGTGTGCCCTGGGCTGGGAATCCCTGGTGTTCCCAGCTGTAGCAGATGATCTGCAGTCCCTGTTCAGCTCCTTGTGGAATGTTTTCCAGGCAGCAGCTGCCAACAAACGCCTCAAGGATGCCCTGCAGAAGCAGAAGGAGGCGGCGGATAAACGGAAGGAGACCCAAAATCGGGGCATGGAAGGAATTGCTGCACGAGTCAAAGTGGGTGGCAGAGTTTTTGCATCCCAGCCCTGGGCAAACTGGGATTTGGGGTGGGTGCTGCTGGCCTTGGTGGCTGGAGCACAGCAGAAGGAACAGGGAATTGCAATGGGATTATTCAGTTTCTGTGAAATGCCTTCATGGAGAAGGATTCAGTCCTGGAGCTGAGATGAACCGCTGGGTTTTGGGGGTTATTTCTCCAGAGCTGGCTTGCAAATGAAGTCGAGGTTCTTGTCAGCACTGAAGAGGCTCGAAAACACCTGGCAGACCTGCTGGAGGACAGGAAAATCCTGGCAAAGGAGCTCCTTCAGCTGAAAGAGAAGAAAGAGGCTGGAGAAAACCCCCCTCCAAAGCTCCGGGTAAGAGGGAAAGGCCCCTTTTCCCACCCCACACATCTGCTGTTCTGCACTGTTGGATTCGTTATTCTCACTCCTACTTGACCTGTTCCTTCAGAAGGTGGGGATGGAGCCCATCCTTGGCTACCTTTGAGGGAGAAAGGGTTAATGTTCTTGTCCTCTGACATGTCAGGGACAAGAGGTGCTGAAGGAACTTGTTACTCAATGGAATTAAGGAAAAGTTTTTCCCTGAAAGGGCAGTCAGGCTTTGGAGCAGCTGTCCAGGGAAGTGGTGGAATCACCATGCCTGGAAGTGTCCAAAAACCATCTGGATGTGTCACCTGGGGACACGGGTGACCTGTCAGTGCTGGGGGAAGGGTTGGATTTGATGCTCTTGGGGAGCTTTTCCACCCTCCAGGGTTGTGGGGGATGTGAGTGGCTCACACCCCTCAGCAATGGGAAGAGCGATGGGATTGAAGCTGTGGGGAGGTGCCTGGAGGTTTCCCAGCTGGAATCTCTGTAACTGAGGGATTCCCCCGTCCCTGCCCCTCCCACAGAGGCGCACGTACTGCCTGACCGAGCTGCCGGCCCCCGACACGGATCTCTCCATCTCCCAGCAGATCCAGAGCCTGGAAACGGAGATGGAGCTCAGGTAAGGCCCTGCCACGGCCCTGCCCCACAGCCCGGCCTCTGCCTTCCCCTCCCTTCATCCCATCCCCCTGGGAGGTGGCAGAGGATGTAAAACACACTAACTGACGCTGGAAATGATGAGGGAAAGGTGTGGGTTTGCCTGGCTGGAATTTTTTGAAAATGTGGAGAAAATAGTCATTTTTTCTGAGCTGTTCCCCTCTGGGGGAAGAACCTCTGCTTTTATTTGGGAACGTGGAGTGGAGGCAAAACTCCCCAGGGGAGCAATGCAGGCTCCAGGTAGCTCTACTGAGCAGCAAAAATCTCAATTTATACTATTTTACTTAATATTCTGGGAACAGTAATGTTAGCCCAGACACCAGCCCTGGTTTTCTCCTGTGTTGTAACCCCAAATCCATGGATTCTTCCCCAGGAGTGCCCAGATAGCAGATCTGCAGCAGAAACTGCTGGATGCAGACAATGGAGATCGAACCAAGCAGCGCTGGGACAACATTGCCACCATCCTGGAGGCCAAATGTGCTCTGAAGTACCTCCTGGGAGAGGTAAAGCTTGGATTGTCCTCTTCTATCCCTAAAAACAAAGCCTCTGAGTCTTAGCCACAAATAAAAGGAAGTGAACAAAGGAATTTGAGTGGAGCCCTGCTGTAGTGGATGAGGTTTATTCCCCTCACAAGTTTGGGTTAAAATATTCTGTACTGGGAAGTGAAATCTGAAAAACAGGGAAGGGGAAGTGGAATAGATGAGGGTCTGGAGGTTTCAGCTAAAGCTGAGCTTATGGGTGACTTGCATGGGAATGTGAAAAGGGGAAAAGACAAATTTCAGAAGGGGAAGAGAAGAGAAAGTACCTAAAAATACTTCCTGAACAAGCAGGGAAACGAGGGTGGTGCTGGCTGAGGTCAGGGGAGCAGTGGAATTGGTGTTGAGCTGGGAAAAACTTGGACAAGACTGGTGATGGGGAAGAGGAGGAATTGGGGTGTTGTGGGATCAGGGAAAGAGCAACTGAAGGACAGAGTTACCTGTTGCTCCCTGGTGCTTGGAAATCAAAGGAAAAAGGTGAAAGGAAAAATACCCTGAGTGCTGCAGGAAGGGAGGTGAATTCAGAACTGAGAACAACACCCTCAGCTCCCTGGTTTGCCCTTCCAAAATGTCCATCTCTGAATCTCCCCTGTTCTCCTTGGTGCTGAGGGCTGGCCACGTTCCTGGGGTGGCTGCAAGTTACAGAGAGGCTTCCCCCCAAGACTGCAGCTCCTGGCCCAGCAGGGAATTCCTGGCCCAGCAGGGAATTCCCATCCCAAGCCATCCCTTGCTCTTGTTTTCCAGCTGGTCTCCTCCAAAGTGCAGGAGAGCAAACTGCAGAGCAACCTGGAGCAGAGCCAGGCCAGCTGTTCTGACATGCAGAAGATGCTGATGGAAGAGAGAAACCACACAGCAGAGCTGGAGACAGCATTCCAAAATGAGATTTTGGTGCAGGAACAGCAACACCAGGAGAAGGTGAATCACAGCTCACAGAAATCTTGGAGTCTGGGGCTGGGACTTTCTGAGACTCCAGTCTGGGACTGGAGTCTCTTTGCTCAGAGAGAAATGCCAAGGGGATGTGCTAAAATGAAGCTGGTGCTGAATATCAACTCGAATTTTGCTGGATTTTTGCAGATGGTTCATTAAAAGCCAAAGAAACCCCTGTATTTATCCTGTACAAATTGGTTTATTCAGTAACTGTGCTCCTGCTTTAAGTGAGGATGTTACACCTGAGCACAAGACCACTTTTCAAGCAGGTCAGGGGGGAATTGTGCTGGAAGTGGCAGGAAGTTTCCCTGAGCCTGGGCTTTGATGCCAAGTGCTCCTTTCAGGAATTCACTCCTGTTTATTCCAACTTGCTTTTAGGTTCTGTACCTGCTCAGCCAATTCCAGCAGAAAGAAGCGGCAGAGAAGAGATTGGAAGATTCCCTGAACGAGCAGGAGAAGCGACTGCAGGAGCGACTCCGGTTCCAGGTGCAGTCTGGGTGTGGCTGGGGAGGGTGGGATCCTTTGGGATACCTGGAATAGGAGCAGGACTGTGTGTTCCCTTTGCAGAAGCCTGCATGGGGTGGTTGCTGTTCAGCCTGGAGTAACCCTGGGGGATTTTCTCTAATTTCTCTCCAATTAAATAAATTTTGTCTCGTCCTGCAAACACAGGAGGAGGAGCTGGAGAAAATGAGGGAGATCTGTGAGAAGAACCAGGAACTGCTCCGGGAAAATGACACTCTGAAACAGGTAGAGCCTTGTAGAGACTCCAGAGCCCTCTGGCAGTTGGGTTTAATGGATTTTGCAGAGCTAATTCTTGTCCCTTTTGACAGAAACTGCTGCTCCTCCAAGTTGCCAGTGGCCAGAAGCTCCGGAATATCCAGCAAAGGCCACCTGAGTCTCCAGACTCTTCCTTTGATTATGTTCCACCCAAAGTAAGAGGCTGCACAGTTTGTATTGCACCTGAATTCTTTGCCAGAGTTAATCTTGGCTACTGATAATGTGGTTTTTTTCCTTCTCCCAAGCTGCTTTTACCAGGCACTTGCTCTGCTCATTGAAGTTCTGCTCACTGAAGTGGCCCCTTCAGTCCTTTCCAGAAGACTCAAATACCTTGAATTAGTTTTCTGATTAAAAAAAAGAAAAAAAGCAAACAAACCCCCAAACCTGTTTCCTTATTGTAGTTCTGACTCTGTATCGTCCTTCACAATCCAGGTTGTTTTTCTGTAGCGTGCCCAGTCTTTAAATTATGGAGCAAGGCACATGTGGCAGAGCAAGATTTGCTGCTTTGCAAAGAGCCAAATCTTGGTGCTGGGAAGGTGCAACTATTTAAACTTCTTTGGACAGGAGTATGACACTTGACACTTGACAACTCGGACTTCCAGGGATTTGTCATCAATAGTTTAAATCAATTGAATTTTCAATCCTGATAATTGGATTTTTTTTTCCTTCCCCCACCCCACAATCTTCTTGGCTGTGAGGGACTCTGAAAACCTTAATAAAATCTAATACAACCTTATTAAAATATAAAAGTTATTCATATTATTAATAAAAGATGGCTGTGGGATTTTTGGGTGGCCTAACCCCTCGTGCTCCTGTGTTGCAGCCCAAGAGCCGCCGGCAGACGACGGCCAAGCCCCGGGCACCCAGCCCCGAGGTGGATGTGGAGGAGCTGCTCTCTGACCCTGGGGAACTGAATGATTCCGACTGGCTTCCTGGGAAAGCAGGCAGAGGAGCAAGGAAAAACCTCATGGGGGTAAGATCCAGCTGCCCTTGATGCAGTGTCTGCTAGGGAATCACTTGCTGTGTGCAAGGATTGGGTTTGGAGCGGGGAGATGTGGTGTCTGCACTGCCCTCAGAGTGGCAGGAATGGGTTATTTGGGTGCCTTGGGGTGTTTGTGACCTTCCCACAGACACAGCAAAGGTTGTCTGCAGTCAGCAACACCTTCCTGGACAGGTTTTCCCTGTCCAACTCACCTTCTCCCATGAGACACATGTTCTGTCCTGCTGCCTGTGTCTGAGCTGGCCTCTGCTTCAGGAACAGCCCCAACAGCAGCCAGATCCCTCCAGAGAGCCTATTTTAGGGGAAAAACAAACAAAAAAAGGGATGGCCTCTTGTGGATCCCTGTTTCCTCTAGGAATCTACAGCTTCCAGTCCTGACAGACTCAGCTTCCATCTGTCAGTGTCAGTCTGGAGCTTCAGCCTGTGGCTCAGAAAATTCCTGAGGCTTTTGGGGTGGGGACTCCCTCCTTTTGTGAAAGTGTGGCACAAAAACTGGGATTCTTTGGGATCACCTGAAATCAAGCACTGAGTAACTGAAGGTGCTTATCCTATAGATCCTGAAGATGGATCTGTAGGTGGAAGGATTTTATTCTGGATATTAGGAAGAAAATTATTCTGGGAGGTAGGACTGGCAGCGTAACACTTCTGGGGCAGCTTGGGGGTGTCCCTGTCCTTGAGATGCCCCAGCTGGCGGGAGCTGGAGCATTCCAGGAGCATCCTGGCCATTGGATCCCCCTTCCCTCGGCAGTGCTCGTGCAAGGGCCGCTGTGGGAACAGGCAGTGTGGCTGCAGGAAGCAGAAGCTGGGATGCACCGACGGCTGCAGCTGCGCCGCGGCCACGTGCAGGAACAGGGACCGGGGCCTGGTGAGTGCTGCTGGCTCTGGGGCTGCCACGGGGGTGCAGGGCCTGGATTGGGGCTGGAGCAGAGCTGGAGGAAGGGATAATTCCCACACGAGCATAGTTTGTCCAGGCAGAGCACGTGCACTTTGCAGAAGCTCTGTGAATGTCACTGATCAGTGCCTCTCTGGTAACTGAGGACAATTTTCCACTGCAGGACCAGGCTCTGCCACTGAGCGCAGACATGTGGAGATTCACAGCAGAGATTTTCCTGCTCCCACTTCTCATCCACAAATCTGAGGACAAATAATTTCAAATTTCCTTTTGCACTCAGTAAATTAAAGTTGTGTCTTTGGCTTCAGACAACACAAAAGCTTGACTCATTCCCGGATTTATTTT
The DNA here is from genome assembly GCA_013397915.1 of Daphoenositta chrysoptera. Lineage (NCBI taxonomy): Eukaryota > Metazoa > Chordata > Aves > Passeriformes > Daphoenositta > Daphoenositta chrysoptera. The sequence goes on along the minus strand of VZRO01005235.1, from coordinate 749,654 downwards.
TAAGAAAGGAAGGGACGGTTTGGGGAGGGGGTTGTAGCAGCAGGAAGGTCCATGAGAAACTGATGTTCATTGGGTAAGATGTTCCTAGTGGGAATTCTGCTCTTGGATCTCAGAGATGTGGAGCAGGGACATCCCACAGTGCTTTAATTTATGCCTATTTTATGGAGCCTTAGCCTGAGCTGCAGCATCCTGTGGAATTCTTCCCAGCTGGAGAGCAGGGGGCTGAGGTGGGGAGGGAAGGGAAGGGATGGATGTTCTACAAGAGCTTCACCCTCTGCTGCTCCTCAGGAAACCACGGCATGTGAGGAGCACAAAAGGGACTCGGAAGGGTCATTCAAGCTGGAAGACCCCACGGAGGTGAAAGCAGGAGAGAGCTTCTTCCAGTCCGTGTGGGTCACTCCAACCACAAAGGTACTCCCAGGGATGAGGGGCAGCTGAGCTGCTGAGTGAGGGATCTTGGAGGGAAATCACCCCAGAGGAGAAGCTGCTGCTGGAAAACTCTCCACTGAGCAGCTTGTGTGGTTTGAGTTTGCTGAATTCCCACGTTTCCACACTGAAGTGATGCCACGTTTTCCTGCAGCACCTTCCAGCACGGAGAGAGGGGAAGAGAGGAGCAGGATAAAATCCCATCTGTCCATGTTCAAAGGGGACCTTAAGCTGTTGTGCTCTCTGACCTGGCACATCTCGTTTTGCCTCAGCTAAACAAATTCCCTTATCCCATGGGAACCCACTATTGCAACTGCTGTCTCTTCCTGCTGAATCTTGATATTTGGTCACAAAAATTGTCTTTTTCTTGACTTGAGTAAAAAAATAATGCAACTGTTGAGGCTGGCCTGGCACTTTGTGTCCTGCTGCCTCTGGTGGGTCACTCCAGCAGTGACTAACTCCAGAGCTTGTCCCTTGTTTCCCACAGGTCCTGCAGGACATCACAGACCAGGAGGTGCTCCTGAAGATTCCCAGCACTGCTGCCTCCCTGCTCGGGAAGGATGAGGAGTCCCGGGAGAACCAGAACCCCTTTGGGAAGAAGAAGAAGAGGATGCTGAGCAGCAACATCAGCTTCTTCTCAGGCTGCACCCCCATCAAGGAGGAGTTCAGCTGACCTGGAGCTTCCCCATCCCTTTTTAGGCCACGTTCCTGCTGACGTTTGAGGGAGTTGGACTCTCTTGCTGGAGCAGCAGCTCCTGCCCTCAGCAAGGGAGTCAAACTCTGCTTCTTGCTGGTCGTGTCTCTGTAAATATTTGTGTGTTGGGGCCCGGGGGAGGGTAAGACTTTCCTCTGGAATTCCTGGAGTGAGGGGAGGTGATTTTCCAGGTGGTTGTTGCCAGTTCCCTCCCTCCTCCCGATCTGTGAACGCTGGGTACGGTTCCACCTGTAATCTTGAAAGAACTTTGCCTTTGCACTGGAGATCTGCTCCTGCCTCTTCTCATGCCACCTGAAGGAACTTTTCCAGCTGCCCTGGGAGATCCGTGGAGCGAGGAGGCCCTGGCTGAAGCCTTAAACCAGCAGCTCTGAACTGGTCAGGCTTTCTGACCCCTTTGGCTGCTGGACTGTCCTTATTTTAAGAACTTTAGAAACCTGACCTATGTGAATAATGTAGGAATTTTAACTCGGGTTTGTAGTTTAATAAAGCAATTACTAAAGACACCTGGGTTGCAGTTGGAATTACTGTGCACAACAACCCCCAGGCCCCCTGGGCTCTCTGCCAGGAGTAGAATAATACATACATATAGATGAAACATATGTATATATAAAAATTATGTGTGTATATATATATATACTGAAAAATATAGAAAATCTGTAGAAAAACCCCTGCCCCTCCCCTAGGTGTGGGCACAAGACACTAAGGCCAGGTTACAAACACTCTCCACTTTATTCCCACACTCCCACGGCCCATCTGGGGCCTTCCCACCCATTCCCACCCTCTGGAGTCTGTGTCCATCCCATGGGAAGGGCTCCCGTGAATTCCACAGGAAGGGATCCTATCAATACCATANCCCATGGGAAGGGCTCCCGTGAATTCCACAGGAAGGGATCCCGTCAATCCCATGCGAAGGGATTCTGTCAATCCCATGGGAAGGGCTCCTGTGAATTCCACAGGAAGGGATCCCATCAATCCCATGGGAAGAGATCCTGCCAATCCCATGGGAAGGGTTCCCATTAATTCCACAGGAAGGGATCCTGTCAATCCCATGGGAAGGGCTCCTGCCAATCCCGTGGGAAAGACTCCTGTGAATCCCATGGGAAAGGCTCCTGTGAATCCCATAGGAAGGGCTCCCCTGAATCCCACAGGAAAGGCTCCTGCCAATCCCAGGGGAAGGGCTCCTGCCAATCCCGTGGGAAAGACTCCTGTGNGGCTCCCATGAATCCCACGGGAAGGGATCCTGCCAATCCCAGGGGAAGGGCTCCCATGAATCCCACGGGAAGGGATCCTGCCAATCCCAGGGGAAGGGCTCCCATGAATCCCACGGGAAGGGATCCTGCCAATCCCAGGGGAAGGGCTCCCATGAATCCCACGGGAAGGGATCCTGCCAATCCCATGGGAAGGGCTCCGGGCCCTCACAAGGCGTCGTAGTCGTCGTCGTCCTCGTGCTTCCTCTTGAGCGGGTTGGCGTCGGCGGCGCCGGGCGGGACCATGTTGGTGGTGATCAGGATGTTCTTGGGGCCGATCAGGGATGGGTTGATCAGGACGTTCTGCACCGTGGGAGTGGTGGGAGTGGCTGTGGGAAGCATGGAAAGGGCTCGCTGAAAGCTTGGAGCGATCCCTGCGTTTTCCCCGCGTTGTTCCAGGCTAATGAAGCGCCGCGCTGCCAGAACGTTCCAGGGGGTTCATCCCAAAGGGGAGGATGGGGAAATGCTGGCGGGTGAGGGAAACAGGAGCCAGGGTGTGAGGGAGCTGCCCGGGAGGGCGATGTTCTGGCTGCCACTGCTGTGCTGGGAATGGGAACTGGGAACACTGGAATATCCCAGACTGAGGGAGAGGGGAAGTCATTCCCACACCAGCTTGGCCAGAGCAGCTGCAGCTGCCCCATCCCTGGAAGTGCTCCAGGCCAGCTTGGAGCAAGGTGGAAGGTGTCTCTGTCCACGGCAGGGGGTGGGACTGGATGGGCCTCTCCCTCCCAACCCAAGCAGCCTGTGGCTGAGGTTATCCCTGTATCCACCCCAGAATGCCGGGAATACCTGACTTCCCAGCGGGCTGGGAGGACGGGATCTGGACGGTGAAGCGCTGCCCCGCCAGCGACACCGGCGCGCCCACCTTGGCCGACACCGACACGGTCTGGGCTGAGGGGGTGCCTGCAATTCAACAGCCCACCAAAATAAATCCAAATAAATCCATAAACACTCCTGAAATTCCTTCCCGAGTGGAACCTGTTGTTAGACACAGTGGGAATGCACAGGAACACAAGGACACTGGATATAAGGAGTCAGATTTCCAGGCAGAGCTGCACATTTGCTCATTTTCCCACATTTACTCCAGCCCTACAGAATTCCAGAATATAAACACACACTAATTTTTAGGGCACAACTCTAAATTTTAAGACCCTTCTAAAAATGGATCTTTCCCAGTGCAATTTAATTCAGCACCATGCTGCCATTGAGGAAAGCAACCCTAATTTAAGTAAAGTTCTTGAATAGTCCTTAAAATAAAGAATTTATCACAAATACAGAACATTTGTAATGCATTTATGTATAAATGTTACTGTAATAATAAAGATTAAATTAATTTATTAAATTAACTTTAATTTATTAAATTTATTATTTTATTTTATTTTATTAATTTATTATTTAATTTATTAAATTAACAACTATGAGGTCAGGTAGCCCCTGACATTCCCTCAGGGCTTGAAAAAGTGTTTTAAATTATTCCTCTCTATTTTTCCTTCCTAAAATAAATGTGGGAAAGCCCAGTGGAGCTGTTTCCTACCCAAAGTGGGAGTGCTGGGCCTGCTGCTCACGGCACCCACGCTCAGGCGAGGGACTGTGATCCTGCCTGCTGTGGAGGAGACCTGTGGGGAGAGAACCAGGGAATCAGGGAATGGCTTGGAATAAACAGGAAAGTATCCCCCAGTGAGGCATTCAGTGCTTCCCAGCAAAGGAAATAGTCTCCCTCCAAAGCAGAAACAACTGAGGTGGAAATAGAAAATACCCTTTAATATCTACACCAAAGCCTGACTTGTGCCTCTGACAACCTGATATCAAACTTGACAGCTCCTCGTGGACATCAGGAGGAATTTCTTCATGGAAAGGGTGGCCAGGCATTGGAAGGGGCTGCCCAGAGATGACCAAGGAATGACTGGACGTGGCACTCAGTGCTCTGGTGGGGATTAGGCAGGCACAGGTTGGACNCAATGCTCTGGTGGGGATCAGGCACAGGTTGGACTCGATCCGGGAGGGCTTTTCCAGCCTCAGTGATTCTGGGATTCTGCAGTATTTCTTTACTACTACAATATTCCCATACTTTAAAGTTTCCCATATTTAAAAACCTCCTGTATTTAAAAACTTCCATTTAAAATGAGCCCAGAACAATTTCCAAATCCACCTGAGACAGAGCACCGCTGGCTCCAAACTGACGCACTCAGGCCAATATTCACCCACACCCTTAAGAGGTGCAGAAAACTGCAATCCCAACAGCACTCCCAACCCCCCGAGGTGAATCCCCAGTCCCTGGGCAATCCTTACCTTCTTCTGCAGGGATTTGAGGCGGTAGTTGGGGGCAGTCAGGCAGTACCTGTCGGGCGGCAGCCGCGGGCCCGAGTACGGCTTGATCAGCGGCAGCGGCGTCTGGTTCTTCTGGCGGGCAATGTCCAGCAGGAACTGCGGAGACACGGACACATCCCCGTGTGCCAGGCTCATCCCTGTTTGCCAGCCTCATCCCTGTGTGCCAGCCTCATCCCCGTGTGCCGGCCTCATCCCTGTGTGCTGGCCACATCCCTGTGTGCTGGCCTCATTCCCGTGTGCCAGCCTCATCCCTGTGTGCCAGCCTCATCCCTGTGTGC
>VZRO01005235.1:722520-743887 GCA_013397915.1 Daphoenositta chrysoptera | reverse complement strand
AGGAATTGGATGGGATATTGGGAAGGAATTGGATGGGATAATGGAAGGAATTGGATGGGATACTGGAAGGAACTGGATGGGATACTGGGAAGGAACTGGATGGAATACTGGAAGGAATTGGATGGGATATTGGGAAGGAATTGGATGGGATACTGGAAGGAACTGGATGGGATACTGGGAAGGAACTGGATGGAATACTGGAAGGAATTGGATGGGATACTGGGAAGGAATTCTTCCCTGTCAGGGCACTGAGGCTGTGGCCAGGCTGGAGCAACCCGGGATAGTGGAAGGTGTCCCTGCCCATGGCTGGATTTTCCTTAAGGTCCCTTCCAATCCCAACCACCTTGGGATTTGTGGTTCTGTGATCACTTTTAAAGAATCACAGAATTACAGCTGGAAAAGATCTCCACGATTACCGAGTCTGACAAGGAAACACGGGAAAACACGGATAGTGTTTATTCCACTGAAACAGTGGAAACACGGATTCACACAGCACCGCCCTGCTCCAGACAACACCGCCCTGCTCCAGACAACACTTCCCTGCTCCAGACAACACCTCCCTGCTCCAAACAACACCTCCCTGCTCCAGAAAACACCTCACTGCTCCCCCCGGCGTTTCCCCGCGCACTTCCCGCCCGGCCCCGCTTACTGTAGGCGAACTCCAGCATCTGGTTAATGACGCGCGGCTCGTACTCGGTGATGCCCATGTCCTTGAGGATCTGCGCCATCACCTGCGGGGCGGACACGGGCACCGCTCAGCCCCCAGAGCCCCCCGCTGTCCCCCGGTCCCGCCCGGATCCCCCCGCGCCCCGCGGAACCTGCGCGTCTTTAGGGGCGCTCTTGGGGGACGCCATCTTGGCCGCCTCCATCGTTTCCCGTCACGTGACGCAGAGGGCGCGGCTACGGCGGCCGGGAGGCGGCGTTACTATGGAGACGGGGCCTAGGGGGGTTGCCATGGAGACGCGGCCTAACTATGGCGACACGCCCTAGGGGGGTTGCCATGGAGACGCGGCCTAGCGTGGTTACCACGGAGATGCGGCCTGGCAGGGCAGAAATTCATTTTACTATAAATATTCATGTAGGCCAATGGATGCACAGACCAAATCTGGATTCAGCGACCCTTTCCCCACTCCCCCTGCTGCAGACAGCCCAGTGCCCCCCCATCTGCCCTGTGGCGATGCAGGAGGGGATGTTTTGTTATTTCATTAACTGCTCTGAAGTCACTTTTTAAATTGCCAGCATTCCCAGGATTAACTAAAAGTGACAGTGTGTTCCCACTGTTCTGAAAATAACAGGTTCCACTTTGGAAGCAAAGTTAAAAGCTTTTTAAAGCTGGTTTTCATGGCAGCTGACTGGATTTGGAAGACATTTAGGGCACATTCCATGTGAGTTTTGTCAAAGTTTCTCACTTTCTGAGGCAAAACAGAACCAAAAATAAAGTTTTGTTGTGATTTTGTCAGGCAGGGGATCAGCAAAGTTCCAGAAGCAGTTGCAATGTGTTGTTATTATTCGGGACGGTCCAGCTGCAGCCAGGTCTGGAGGAAGAGGATGTGCTGGGGACTCCCATCCCAGCTCCTCGGAGACAGGAGAAACCCAGGGCTGCTCCCTCTGATCTGCCCTGCAGAGCATTCCAGCAGCGGCCACGCTCAGGTGCTCCCCATCCACACCCAGGGAGGCGTTCAGCACCTGCATCAGCCAACCTGGATGGAGACACATCCCAACTGATTTGGGTTTGGGGGTCTGGGAGTGCTGGGATCAGCCCGAGGGGAACAGGAGCAGCCCCACAGCTCTGGCAGCGCCTGGAGGAGCTGGAAAACCCTCACCCAGCACAAGGGGCAGGCACGGGATTCCTGTGCCAGAATTCCTGTGCCAGAATTCCTGTGCCAGAATCCCTGTGCTGAGGCAGCTCCGAGGCCAAGTCATTTGACTTCCATGAGTCAGAGTGTGTTACACAAAAACATCCTGGGAGGAGGGAGGGAGGAGGAATTCCAGACACTGACCTTAGACAACAACAAAAAAAATTCCACTTTTCTTTCCCCTTGTTTTAGGAAAGAGCAGGGAGAGGAACTCTTTGGGCTGGGATCAGGCTGGAACTTGGCACATGGAGCCGTGGGCTGTCACACCATTTATTCCCAGGGCAGGAAAGAAAACGATGTTTTGCATTTCCATGGGGCTCAGGATTTATCCCTAAACCCAGTGTATGACTCTTCTGCCCCCCTGTGCCACCCTCCCCACCTGCCCACAGGTGACTTTCCAGGCTGGGAAGCACAACCAGGAGCTCCTTGCAGGATTTCTGCCAGGAAAGCAGCAGCAAGAAGATGGGAGAGCCAGTTCCCACAGGACAGACACTTCTCCCCAGGGCCACAAACGCCTTCCTGGCCATGGAGAGTCCTCTGGGGCACAGCCATGCTGGGAATCACAGCTTCACTGAGGTTGGAAAAGCCTTCCAAGACCATCGAGTCCAAGCTGTGCCCAATCCCCACCTTGTCACCAGCCCAGAGCATCGAGTGCCACATCCAGGCCTTCCTTGGACACCTCCAGGGATGGGCCCTCCAAACCTCCCTGGGCAGTTCCATGTTTAACAACCTTTTCCGTGAGGAAATTCCTGCTGCTGTCCACCCTGAGCCTCCCCTGGCCCAGGCTGAGGCCGTTCCCTCTGCTCCTGTCCCTGTTCCCTGGGAGCAGAGCCCGACCCCCCGGCTGCCCCCTCCTGTCAGGGACTTGTGCAGAGCCACAAGGGCCCCCCTGAGCCTCCTTTTCTCCAGGAGAAACGCAGGAAGACACATTCCATGGGCACCACACTCTGGCCCAATGGAAGAGCAGCCACCCTTCCTCTCTGCTCAGACACTGGGGTTGTTTTCAGCGTCAGAAAACAGGAAACGGGGTCACGGCGTGTCCTGGCCCGGCGCCGACTCCTCCGTCTGCCGCGGGCCGTTCATCCCACGCAGCTGCGGGCCAGCTGGGAATCATCTGCTGGAGAAACTGGGAGCACAGCCTGGGCACGTGGCTCTGCTCAGGGTGCAGGATTTCAATCCCATACATTTTAAATCCCATACATTTTAAATCCCTGGAAGTGTTCAAGGCCAGGATGGAGGCGGCTTGGAGCAACCTGGGAAAGGGGAAGGTATCCCTGTCTGGCAGGAGTGGAAGAAGATGAACTTTAAGGTCTCTCACAACCCAAACCATTCCATGATTCTATGAAACTTCCCTGGGAATTCTTTCCCAGATGGAGTTTGCCCAGGTGTTCAGGGTGCAGCCAAGCAGTGCCCTGGCACATGGAGAGCTTTTTTTGTTGAGAGGTGTCCAAGTGCCTAAATCTGCAAGAACAACCCCAGCCAGAGCTTCTGCCTCTTGGAAAGGGCAGCAGGAATCTCCCCAACGTCAGAGCCGGGACCTGCTGGACAATGCACTGCCTGTGCTCAGCTCTGACCTTTCCAGCCCCAATCCCACGCGATTTGGCTCCACAAAACTCTGGCTTTTGAGCAGTCCTTGGGAGCAGGAGAGCTGCAAAGAGCCCAGCTCCGAGGAGGAGGGGGAGGAGGTTTGTTTTGTAGTTTATACCTCTCTCGCTTTTGCCAGAGCCCCATTCCTGGGTTCTGGAGGAATTTCTGAGGACTGTGGCAGGACCCATCCTGCTGCTGGGTGTGCCTGCTCCCTCTGGCCATGTGCTTCCAGCTTCCCAGAGCCTTCCCTTGGGATTCCCTCCCACTGGGTCCCACTCCCCTTGCCTCCTCCACCCCAGTGTTTTCCAGCTCCTCACCCCTGACCTTTCCTGAAGTGGAAAGGAAATCCAGGCTGAGTGTCCAGCTGTCTCACTGGGACGACTGATGGTCAAATAAAGCCTTCCCCAGCTTACCTTCATCAGATTATTAAGGCACCATCAGGAGAAATTCCACACTGAACAGCAAATGCTGGGGAACAGCTTGAGGAGGAAGGCCCTGAGTCAACACAAAACGATGGAAAATTGCTAATTAGCCCCAAACATTTCAATTTCCAGTATCAAAGAACTGTTCTACCTCACCTGGGAACTGCAGGTCCTTCCTGCAGCACGAGAGGAAATGGAAGTGATATTCCAAGTGTTCAGTTTTTCTGGAAGGAAAGTTAATTCAGCTCTCAATGACACTGAGCATGTTCCCTCCCCTTACATTACACATGACACAAGTGAGACTAAATCCCACAAACCACAGGAGCCTGGAGTCAAATTTGAATACATTTGTATTATTTATTGGCTGTATTAAATATATTATCTATTTGATAGTTACAATTTAGTAATACAATGCATGGCAGCTTTAACATACGTTTGAGATACCTCAAAAATGACAATACAAGAAAACTGAAGATACCTAAAATACATTAATGCCACGAGGGTACATCCTTCTGGAATGGACAACAGCTGATGGAAAATCTGTATTGCAGTATAAATCCCGGATATTTTCTGGAAATATGAGCATTTTGTGGCAATTACAAAAGGATTTTATTTCATTTTTTAGCAATCGTGACTTGTTAGTATTTACTCTGCGATCCTAATTTCTCTTTTAAATGATCAGGACTATTATTGCCAAATAAACCTCTACAAGTTGGTTCTAAGGAGTTAAGAAAGAACCCTTTGGCAACAGAGATTTGCTGCAGGCAGTTTATCTGCTAAAGGGAGACTATGAGGAGAATAAAGACAGATTGTAAACTCTTCTGCAAACTAAAGACTAATATCTGTATAAAACTCTTTCTGACACTGGAGGGAGAGATTTCTATGATATAATAAATGATTAACTTAAAGTTCTGCTACAAGTAGAACAATACATTCAAACATACATTTGTTTTTCTTTCCAGGACTTTTAATCAAAATAAATAGAGTACAAAAATGAAGAGTACGTTTTGAAAAGATTAATTTCAGATTGCACCATCAATCTACTGCAAAGAGGATTAAGTGATACTAGGTCATAATTTAGGTTTTCCACATCTGAAATACAACACAATGCCTCAAACTCTAACACAACGTTATTCCTCAACTGCTGTAGGAGAAAGACCCTTAAAGTGATTAATTAATTACTGGAAACACGTCGCCTGTAGCTCTGTCACATCCACCCTCCACCTACAAGTGCATTGCTCTGATGGCCAAAGTGGAGCCACAGACTTTGCAAAATACCCTAAATCTACCGTTCTGTGGCATATTCCAAATGCTGTTGGCAAGACCCATCCTGAAACATTGGAAATTTCTGAGTTCCAGCTTTCCAAAGCTTTGATCTAACGGAGCCAGGAGCTGCCAGGCTCCTCCTCAGGGATTCACAAGCAGATGGAACACAACAGTCAAATGTAGTGCACAGTGTCCACAAAAATATCCCCCAGCCAACCAGGACGAGTTTCAGACAAGTTCATAGCAGGCTGAACATTCCCAACAGGAAAACCATGGAATGTGAAGCTGCTACCACTGGGATAGCAAGTTTAAAACATTTTATAAACGTTATCTAAAAAGAGTTCTCTCACGTACAATTTGCTCGTTGGGGTTAAGTTAGAAGGGCACCCAAAGCAGGCTGAACTTTTTATTTTTTAGGTTAATAATAGTACAAAAACATTTGCTCAGTTTGAGCCAAATAGTGTAACATTTATCATAAATGCACTCTTTCTCCTTAAAGACAACTCCTGTGCTGTTCTGAGCACGCTGCACAGGGAATTACTCTTCTCTCAGGCACTGAGAGTGAAATGTGGATTGGGCCAAAGCTGCTCAGGACAGCAGGAACATTCCGGGCAGAGCCTTTCCTGGGCATCCCGGCCGAGCGCCACGTCCTGCTGGCATTGGTTTGGATTAAAACCCTAAAAGACCCTGGCACCCTCTACTCCAACACTTGAAATGATTATTACTGAATCCCAAGTATTAAAATAACTGTAAAGTAGTAATATCACTAAGTCAATATTCTGCTTTCCTTCTACAGTCTAGTAAATGTGGTATGCTCTAGTAGGCTCTGCAGTTCTGCTCTAAGCTCAAGCACTTGTGCTGCTGGATTTCATGGATATCAAACTACAGCGAAACCTGATGGAACAGCCATCGCCTCCCGCTGCTCTGGTGGTGCTGGGAAAGGACTGTTCTAGCAATGCCTTCCCTCTCCAGCTGGCTGGGATGGGGAGAGAGGAGGAGCGTGCACACCCCCCCAGCGTGCACCGTAAGGCAGCCGACTGCTGTTCTCTAACAGCTCACCCTGATTGCAGAGGCCCCAAGATCACCCTTTCTACAGGAAACCTGTGTCCAGCATTTGGAAAGGATCTGCCAAGCCAGCCTCGCCGGCAGCCAGCAGCGGGAGCGGGAACGCACGGAGCGAGGGGTTCCCAGCTAGGATTTCATCGAACTACCCCATAAATACCCCAGAGAGCTCTGTACAGACAGCTGGGCGGGGCCAGCTCTGCCCTACTTGATGACGAAGTACTGGATGACCACGGCGAAGAGGATGGCGACCACGGCGAAGCCGCAGAGCAGCGCGATGGCGATGACGCGCTCCTNCTCGGTACTCACAGTTCGTCTGCGCCGCCGGCAGCCGGAACCACGGCTCCGGGCCCTTGTACACCTGCGGGGGACGGGAGGGAACTCGGTCAGGAGCACCGCACTCACCACCAGCGCCTGGAGCTGCCTGTCCTGCTCCATCCTGGAGGGGTTCTCCTCTACCCGACTTCATTAAATGGCAGCGGGAAATTCCGGCCAATTCGCGGTTCATTAAAGTTTCCTGCCATGCCTCACACTGAGGCCTCACCTGGGCTGGGAGGCTCAAAAAGGGGAAAAGAAACCATCCTGCATTTTCTTCCTTAAAGCTCCTCCACCAATGCGGACTCTCTGATTAACAGAGGCAGTTGTACCACACAGCAGCAGATTTAAGAACCAAGAGCCAAAGGAATTGTTGGGAGAACAGGATAAACCAGTGCCCACGTACTTCACACTTTCTGAAATGAAAAGTCTCCCTGTCACCTCCCCAAAAAGAGTTTCAATCTTCAAATCATGGAATCACAGCATGGGTTGGAAGGGACCTTAAAGCCCATCTCATTCCACCCTCTGCCATGGGCAGGGACACTTTCCACAAGAAATATCCACATCTTTTTTTTTTAATAATTTTTCCAAGTAAAAACCCCTCACATTCCTGGTGCTACGTAAAAGGTACCTGATCAAACTCTCTGCCAGCAGCAAGCTGAAGGATGTAAACAATGGAATCTCCTTTCATCGGCTGTAGAGGCTCCCATGTGATTTCAAAAGTGTTTTCTTCCAGCTGAATCGCTTTGGGTGCTGGAAAATAAAGTGATTTGTTGGTGTTTTAGAGAAAGAACAATGGTCCCTACAACTGTCATGCTTAGAGGCAACTCATTCCAGTAAGTTTAAGCAATTAAGATTTGTTTCTTTCTTTCTTTTTCTTCTATTTGATGACATGAGCTTAAAAAATGATCATTGTGTTACGTGTAGGTTAAACTTGATGGTTTTTTTGAGCTGCCAGGACGAGCCCATGATGTTTGTAGAGAGGAGCAGCACTTTGAAATCACTACAGAAACCAGCATTTCTGTCCATGTGCAGAGCTCAAACTATGTTCTAACCATGGTTCAGTCAATTAATTTTGCTGCAGGCACTCAGCACTCCGACCTTCACAGTGACTTTAATGACGACCTTTAATGTCCACGTTAAAAAGCGAAGATCAGAGGAATTAACTGTGCCCTCATTTGCCTACACATTGCTGTAAGATGGATAACCCTGCAAAATGCCTTTCCAGCTGGGAAAAGGTAGGAATGCTCCGTTCAGGGGTGGAAGAGCTGCAGTGCAGGAGGTGATCACACCAGAAGAGCCCATTTCACACCCAGACAAAGCCCCTCAGTGCGAGTTTGTGTCTCTGTCCCTGCAAAGCCCCTCAGAGCGAGTTTGTGTCTCTGTCCCTGCAAAGCCTGGCTGAGGGTCAGGCTGTGGGATTCAATCCTGCCCATCAGTGGCTTGCAGCAGCTGCCAGGGCAGTGTGAGCTCACCTTTGAGAGGTGCAGGTGGAGACTTGGTGGTGGTGAAAGCACAGACCTCCGAGAAGGCTCCTTCCCCAGCGTCGTTGTACGCCTGGATGCGGAAATGGTACGTGGTGGATTCGCTGAGCCTCTGCACCTTGTAGGTGTGACAGGGACCGTTATAGACTGTCACAAACCTGGGGGACACAGAACACACACAGAGTTACCCAGCAATTGCCAAAAGTCACTATCAGATGTGGAACACTCGGATTTGAGTTAAGGACAAAGAAGTGATGCTGCATTCTGCCTGTCCCAGGTTTCTCTCCTGCCCTGTCTGGCATCCTGCTGACTCCTCTGAATCAAGAGAACAACCCTTGAATACCCAAAACAAACTGAAATTTCCAGTTAAAGAACAGCTGGCCAACCCCTGTTTCTTATATGCACACTAGACTTTGTTTTAGAATATCCAAAAATAATCCTGCCAGCATAGGATGGTGGTAAAGTATTTATTCTTTAAATGGTAAATAGTATTTACTGTTTACAAGCTTTACAGCATTTCTGGTTGAAAGATGGGATGCAAAACTGCAAACCAAAGGGCAAACTCTGGGATACCCGAATGACTCAGCTGTTCAAAGAGAAGGGAGAATAACATAAAACACCTTAAAAACTTGACATGAAGTGGTAAAACTATAAGATCCTTAATGATCTGCTGGTCTCACCTGCCAAACCTGTCCTCCATCTGTAGGTTGAACTGTGTAGGGTTGGGAATTAAAGCTCTGCTGGGCCCTTCTCCCCATTTCAGTTTAAGGCTCTGGTAGCTGAAGACCACACATTCCAGGTGGGGAGGGTCAGGAGGTAGTGGTTTGGTTTTGGCTTTCATGGAATGACTGAAAGGACCGACTCCAAAGCTGTTGATGGCCTGTATCCTGATCCTGGGAATGGGAGAGAGCAGCCACATGGTCAGAAGTGCTGGGTAACAAAATGTGTACAGAATGTATTCCAAACGTTAAAGCAATTAAGATGCAGTTAGAAATTAAAACTGAACTCAGATTTAACTGAGGCTGAGGTCACAGGAACACCTGCTCTGCTCTTACCTGTCCATCCATCCATCCTCTTCTGGCCACACACCTGAGCATCCCAATGAAAAATTCTAAACCCAGAAACCTTAAAGGCTTGGCTTTGAGACAGAATGTGAACCTTAACACCAACCTTGACCTCACTCCTGCCAACCTCATGGTTTGAGTCCAGATATGACAATTTTAGGTTTTTTTGGAGTTGCAGGGTGCATTAGGCAAATAGTCTGCAAGCTGCATGAAAAATTGCTCTACAAATTAAAAGTACTACCCTCAAAGGACTTTTAAATCCTACAAATGTGGTTTCAGAATAATTCTTACCTGTACAGGGTGTCAGGCAGCAGATTCTCAAGGACATGGGTTGTGTTTCTCCCCACAGTGACCAGCTGCTTTTCCCCATACTCGATGTTGTACCCTGTGATCTCTGCCCCGTGGCAGCAGGGCTCTTCCCACTGGATTGCAAGGCACGTGGAGGAAGGAGAGGAAATTTCCATCTGATCCTCTTCAAGTAAGTGGAGCACGGCCACGGCTGCGGGCACCGACGGGGGGGTGCTCACCACGCCCGTGTCCCCAAACAGCCCCACCCCAGCCACGTTCACAGCCTGAAAGACACCACAGACCAGTTACCAAATCCCTGTTTTCCAGCCAGGCAGGCACATCTCTCACAGCCTTCTGTGTGTTCTTAAAAGCAACATGGAAGAGAATGGAGAATCTCCTGAATAAAATGTCAACAGGGCAAAGCATCTGGTATTTCACAGCGCACTGGATCTAAACTCTTCCAGACACAGGGAATGAGGAGGGACAGGGGGAGAAGGGGAAGTGTTTTTCCCAATTACCTTCTCTACTGCATGAGCAGGTGACAGCACTTGACTTTATTCCTCTCTAGCTGGAGTTTCTCCCCAAACTGCAAGTGCCCAGTGGCACCAAAAGGCTCTTCCTACCTGGACTCTGCAGTAATAGGTGGTTGCAGGTGTGAGCCCCTTGACCTCATAGCTCTGGCAGGGGCCAGTGTAGATGATGTGCATGGACCCCTCCACCTGGCCCCACTCCAGCCTGTACTCGGTGATTTCTGCTCCGTTGCACGCCGGGCTCTGCAGGGTGAGGGAGAAATTCTGCTCAGCTCTTGCACTTAGACACAAACAGCACCCAGAGGGGAGCTCTGTTACACTGAGACACCGGAAAAGGTTGGAAAAGACCTCCAAGATCATCAAATCCAACCTTTGGAAGCACTGGGGTTGAAACCTGAGGTCCGTTCCAAGGGATATTAAGTGAAAAGGTGACACATGGCTGTAACACCACCACAGTTCACACCAGAATTTTGACTGACTCACAATCTCTTTCCTCTTAGAAGAATTAATTCATTATATATTAATTACCACACCGTGAGGAGGATTAAATGCCACCCAATTTGTCCAGTTAAAATTACAATTAATAACTCCCAAAGTTTACAAACCCAACATAGACATCTATAAAGAAATGGGCTTAAAATATTCCAGCTCTACACATACTTTTTCTCCCATTTCTGTGTATCATAGATGTGTCACTACAGGTCTAAAAGCCAAACACTAATTTGGGTGGTTCTGGAAGCCATCAAGACCTACCTCCCATGACACCACAGCACAAGTTGCACTTTTGCAGGTTATCAGGGGTTTGCAGCACTGCTCGGGGGGTCCTGGAGCAGTGCAAAGCTCTGCCTTCTCAGAGTGGGGGCCAAACTGCAGGAAAACACAACTGCATGAACACAGCAACAGCACCAGGGCAAAAACTGATGTGGAAGTGAAGCAAACAAACTATTTTTAACTTGACAGGGAGATAAACAACAAGAGTTCAGGGTTCAGTTTCAGATTCCTTGCAGGTACTTGAAGCTGGCCCCGTTCCCACAGGATATCTGAGTTCCTCCCACTGCCAGGGTTGTGTAACTCCTCCCTCCCCCAGCCAGGATCTGCCTTCCAGCAGCAGCTGGGGACTGTTCCACAAAGACTTTTACGCAGCCAACGTTTATCCCACCCTTGTCCCAAGCTGGCACAGCCTGCACACCCCCCTCTCCACACAATGCTGTTCCCACCCCACCATCTGCAGAGCCTGAGCTGGGGTAACACATCCACCGCTTCCAAAGGCACAAACACCACGAGGTTCACACAACACAGGCTACAAAACACCCCCAGCACCATCCCTCCCGTCCCTTGTGTACAAGCAGAGATGTGGGGGGTGCAGTGGTTACCCCGACTTTGTTCCCTGCCCGCAGCCAGAAGCAGTAGGTTCTCCCTGGGAGCAGGTTGGTCACTCCAAACTCAGCTGCTGGGCCCTGATAAACCACCCTGCGCTCGTCCTGCTCCGAGCTGGCCATCTCCAGGAGGTACTCTGTGATTTCAGAGCCTCCATCCACAGCTGGGGGGCCTGGGAAATAAAATGAGATTGGATTTTCCTATTAATTTCTAAATTCCCTAAGTTAGGGCAGGCTCTTGTCATACATCTGAGCAGAAACACTTCCATGAAGCTTGCTTTTCCCCCTAGGTACTGGTAATTAGTTTAAGATGTCCTTACTCGGTTTTTTTAAAATTTATTTTCCCTTTTTTCTTCACAAACCGGTGTATCTTCACTAAGTTTTGCTTATCTCCTTTACTGAGATAACAGTAAGAAAATAAGAGTTGATTTTTAAATTGCCAAGCAGGTGTCAGTCATGGGCAGACAAGAAGCTTTCTCGCTGGAAAATATTTATGTCTGCTTCAGTCTCACTGTAGCACCCTTCTAGAGGTGGACAGAAGCTTTGGTCTTCTTAAAAAATCCCACAAAACAAACGAAACACCCCACCCTAATCCCAAAAAAACCCTAAGGCCATGGACAGCATCTCTAGATTTTTATTTTTACTTTTTTTTTCCCTGTAGAGTTCTAGAGATTTTTTATTTGGATGACTGAAATCAGAGCATGTTTTGCTCAAACTCTGGTGCTTACCCCACTGCAAAGTGACTTCCTTGGGCTTGGCTTTGCCCACCAGGGCCGGGGCAGGACAGGGCCCAGGGGGAACGGCTGCTGTCGTGACAGTCGTGACATCAGAGGCCTGCCAGGGACACAGGTCATTGCAGAGCACAAACATCAAGCATTTTGCTCAAACATGAACAGAAACGGTTTCCAGAAGCACCTTTCCCCTCCTGGTACTCACCTGGCTCTCCCCACCTTGACTGGCACAGGACACTCGCAGTCGGTAGGAGGTGCCAGGCCTGAGGTGGTCACAGACGTGTTCCCGCTGGGCTCCGCTGTAAACGGGCTCCCACTTTCCTCCTGAGGGAAGGAAAAGCACTTCACACTTCCAAACATTTCTAAAAACCCACCTGAAAATCCTCTCACACAATTACTGAGGCAGTCAAGCCACAGAATCAATTTGAAATGATCAATTATGCAGAGAACGTGCACAACACAACACACACATGAGAAATCAGAAGTGACTGCTGGAGTAAAGTATCATTTAGGTTGGAAAACATCTCCAAAATCCAAGTCTAAACTATGTCCTGCATCTAAATGTGAATTAAATACCTCCAGGGATGGAGATTCAGTACTGCAATAGCACCCAAAGGTGATTCCTTACCAACTGATGCTTCGGAGATTTCTAGAAAGTATTTAGAAATGTCTGATCCTCCATTATCCTTTGGGGGTTCTGAAAGAAATCAACACCTGAAGTTACAGAAGATTTAATATCAAGGTATTATTTTATTCTCAGCTGTTCCAGAGAACATATTCATATTCATTCAAACAGAAAAGTCAACCAGCAACAGAAACCAGTGTACTTACTCGTTCACAATACATTTTTCAGAGCCATTTTTATCCTATTATTAGTCATGATTATGCCAGGAAGTGTAACTGGGAAAACACTCCCAATTTCAGGTATCATCTCTTACTTTTTAAGTGAACATAAGAATTATGTAAGCACCATCACAGTAAACCCAGAGGGTATTAGGACAGCAGTAACTGCTTCCCTAAAATGAATGAACACCACCACTGTGGTACTACAGCCCCAAAATAAACCATTTTTGGGTAATCTTGAGTATTTCTCCTGCAATAACAACACCTGTAGATAAATAATCAGCCTGAGTTCCCTCTCATTTAATCTGAGAGAGGCTGTCCCCACCCCACAGCACTGGAACACCCCAAGGCACCTACCCCACGTGACTCTCACACTGTGGGGATGGATCTTGCCCTTTACAACAGGTTTACTCGGGGCTCCAGGTCTGTCAGGTTTGGTGCTGTGTTCCACCACCTCACTGGGGCTGCTTTTTCCTTCACTGTTGTAGGCAAAGAGCTGTTGGAGGAGTGAACAGAACAGAGAATCAATGGTTTATTGAATGGCAATAATGTATGTTGACAATACATGAGGATAAACATGCTGATAATTAAAAAAAAATCTCCTATTAAAAACCCAACCAAAATAAAAACAACCATTTAAACCAAAATTACGTGGTGAAAAAATCTGATTTGTATTATAACTTCACAAAAACCTGCTCTGACAACAAGTAATTGTTGGGGCAACAGGTGAATTCCTGCTGTCTCCATACAAAGTTGAAAACTTTGTTGGGAAATGCCAAAGCCCAGGAAACTAGGAATGAAACATGAAATTAGGAACAAACTATGATACAAACCCTGAACTTATAGGATGTACTCCTCCTCAGATTTCTTAAAGTGCATGAGAGCTCATCTCCATTGTACTGGGGCTGGAATCCATAGCCCTGAGAAGAAGGGAAAATAAGGATGAACGCAGTCAGTGATTTTTATGATAAAACAAAACCCAGAGTGGGTCAATCCAGTTTTTTTTAGCTTGAACTTCACTTCTGTGTCATGAATTATACACAGTACTTGATCTCTGCCATGAATTCCATGTAATCAATATTCTATGTCTATCACGAATTCCATGCAGTAGTTAATCTCTGCCATGAATTCCATGCAATACTTCACCTCTACCATGAATTCCATGCAGTATTTTATCTTTGTGACATGAATTCCATGCAATACTTCATCTCTGTCATGAATTCCATGCAATATTTGATCTCTGTGGCATGAATTCCATGCAATACTTTGTGCCATGGATCCCATGCAATACTTCATCTCTGCCATGGATCCCATGCAATACTTTGTGCCATGGATCCCATGCAATACTTCATCTCTGCCATGGATCCCATGCAATACTTTGTGCCATGGATCCCATGCAATACTTCATCTCTGCCATGGATCCCATGCAATACTTTGTGCCATGGATCCCATGCAATACTTCATCTCTGCCATGAATCCCATGCAATCCTTGCCGACCATTCATCGGAAGGTAAAAAAAAAGTTCATTTTTATTTCAGCACCACGAAGGAAGTTTCCACACAAAGCCCAGCACTTACAGAGCCTTCTTCCTCCATGTCCAGGCTGTAGGTGAGGGAGTCATCCGAGGCCACTCCTGCAGGAGGGCTCCATCCCAGGGCCATCCAGGTCACTCCTGCTTCCAGCAGCGCGGGCGGCGCCGGGGCCGGCGGCACCACCCCGGCCGTGCCGAACGTCACCGTCTCGCTGAACCCGCTGGGGAGGAGATTTGAAAAAGGGTGAGCAGCAGCTGATGGAATCCAGGGGGAAATCCATCGTTTGGTACCCCCCGGGCTCCTGGTTACCTCATTCCAATGTCGTTTTTGGCAGCCAGTCTCAGGGAGTACCTCGTGGAGGGAGTGAGCCTGGTGAGCTTGTACTGCTTCAGGTGTCCGTAGTAACACTCCTTGAAGGGGCCGTTCTTCCCCTGGAAAAAAGGGAGATCCAGAGTCACTCCCTGATCCCTGCCAAGGTCACCCTCATCCCTCTACATCTTCCTGAAACCCAGAATCCCAGACTGGTTTGGGTGGGGAGGGACCTTGAAGCTTATCTCGTTCCATGGGCAAGGACACCTCCCATGAGAAATGTCATTTCACTCATTTAACAGTAATTAAAAAAGAAATTACTGAGACTCAGAAATGCCAAATCTAACGTATCATGGCCATCCTGAGTCTGTTGATGGTCACCCTGAGCAGTCTTGCTAATAAAGCACATTTGGGCTGAGACATCTGGTTACATTTGGTAATCAAATGGTGGTGAGACCACTGCAGCTGAAAACAAAACACATTTTGGAAGAAAACACATTTATCTCTTTGTAATAGATCTCAGCAAGATGCTAAAGAGCTGAGGGAGATTCGTGACACTTTCCAAAGATGCCAAATGTTCATCCACTTATAGAGAACACAGGAGTTAATGATGGTCTGGATGACAAATGAGGCAGTTTTACACTGTCCCCTCACACTGATCATTTGTCCCTTTAAAACTGTCAGGAGAGTTGCACCAAAATAGCTGCTGTACTTAAGCAAAGAGTATTTTTAAGTATAATTGCTCTACAGATGTCATTATCTCTTTTTTTTGTACTAGAAAAGCTCTTACCTCATCCCATTCTAAAAGAAAATTAGTTATTTTGGAACCATTGTCATTTGAGGACTGAAAATAAAGAAACAATGAAAAAAAGAGTTAAAATCAAATGGTTGTACTTTTATAAATATTTTTACACATTGAATATTATAAACTTCAACTGCCTTTTAAAACAAGGCTGATGTGTTCTTTTAGTTCTGATAGTTTGGAATATGAATTTATGAATGGTTTTATGAAAAAAGCAAATTATATTCTTAGAGCTCTTTTCCTTGTGCCTTTGCACTGTGTGCTCACCACCTGCCCGAGCAATCTAAGGGTTCACACAAAAAACATTTGAAACATGAAACGGGAACTTCTTCATTTACTAAGCAGAGAATTCTACATATAATTTCACTGAAGTCATTGGAACCATTTTTCAGCATAATCATAAGAAAAATGTGAAAACCCAAGAGCACACAGATACCAGTAAGTCTTCACAGACAGTGGTTATATTCAAGTCAGATTGAAAATGAAAATCTAAAAGACCATCCAAAGAAATTTAGTCTGAATGGATCAGAATAACTAAAAGAACATTAAGTCATGTCTAGTTATCATTCAGGACCTCAAGCAAAGATACAAGTAAATAAAAATCCATTTTTTTCCTCCCTGCCAGTTCAGAAAAGTCCTGCCACCAATTCTGTCACACTAAAGCTGCAGGCAAGAAACTAGCAAACATTCAAAGAAAGAGGAAGGAAATAATAATTTCATTATCAGTCTTCACTGAGCAATTTAAAAGGCAACACCTACAGTACACATTAAATTCCTGACCAAGCTGATTTAAATATAATGCACAGGAATCCAGCAGAGTGCTCTGCTCACCTTCACTCAGCCCCAGGTTTGGTTCTTACCTTCCACTGCAAGCTCAGGCTGTTTTTGGTTCTGTTAATCAGTTTTGGGGCAGCTGGACAGTCTGGCTCACAGCTCTCTGTAGTGAAGCTCACCAGTTCTGAAATGGTTTCTTTGATGGAACTGCTGGTTGCTGAAACTCTAAACAAAGGGTAATTAATGATGTGGTTGTTGCACTGGCACCTGGAAATTCAAGGGAAGAGCTGGCAGCTTCAGGAATTTAATCCCAAGCAGTGGCTCAGGATGTGTGCACACAGCAGGGTTGGGGTCACACAGGTTCACCTGCTGACCCCAAACCCCCATTTCTCATCCTTCATTTACTCTGCCATTATTCTCTGTCAGAGTGAGATATTCTAGTGCTAAAATACACGTGGGATACAGGATGAAAACCATGGCAGGTGTTCCCAAATGGTAACAGGACACCTGACTGGAAAAGAGCCTTGTGCTAAAAACACCTTAAAATTCAAATACAGCCAACACTTGTGCAGGAGTGTGGGCACTGACACAGGCTAAATCATAAAATCCTGTTTTTCAGAGTAATTGTTTCATGTCTGCAGCAGTCCTTCCCCTTTCTGTGGAAAACACAACACACTGTGCAGGTGGAGCAGTGCCCAGCATTTCCCACACTCAGAACTCTTCCACAGCTTCAGGGCAGGGCTTTGCTCCAGGAGATCTTTGATCTCTTCTGCTCCTGTAGCCCAGCACTGAGTGTGACTCTTCCCAGCGTTCCCCTGGTTTGTTTCAGCAGCTGCTCTCTCCCCGGCCAGCCCAACACCTCCAGCCAGAATAATTTACTCCTAAATATCCCATCCCACTTCCCATTCCAGCCCCTTCCCACTTCCCTGCTTGCACTGCTGCAGGTCAGACAAGCAACTCTGTAAACCAAGCTGACAAGTCCGACTTTCAGACCCAATTTCAAGGCTAAAGTATTTCATTTACCACTGAGTTCAGACTACAACAATCTACAGAGTGTTGCTCTAGAATAATGTTTGTAATTGAGAAATCTGAGGAGACAGAGAAGGTGGCAGAGAAGAAAATGAGGTGGTATTTTAATGAAATTAGAAGAGAAGTGGGAATTTAGATAGCAAACTCAGTGTCCACAGCATGGTGTTTTTCCAGAGTATTCCTTAACTGTTTGTATCGCACCTTTTCCATGAAGCCACAATAATTCTGGAATTCCCATATTCCCCAAAGCATTATTTCCTTCCCAGCAGCATACCTGGCATGATAGTCAGTGGCTGGTCTGAGATCAGGAAGTGTAATTGTTAATTCTTCCCCACTGTGAAAAGGCAAAAACAAACAGAAAGCAGAGTTACAGCTCTTCCTTTAACCTCAGGGCTCAAAGCTCATTGAAAAGCAAAACCACGTAGAGCACATTTAAGTTTCCCACTGTCCACGTAACTCTTTAGTGACATTACTTAAAATTTATTTCATGTGAAGTAGGAAGGTCTGCAAGTCAACAAACAGCTCCTGATAGAGAGATTGCTGATTGGTTAATGGTTTAAACATTGTGCTTAAAGGAAGAAACTAAACTTACACATAGACAGATTTAAATTTTCCATTTTTACCACTGTTGGATATTGCTACTTCAAATGTAAATGCTGCTGGACTATGACTATGGCTCTCTCCATTCTGTGAACTAACTGGGAGATTCCAGGACAGAACGGCTGATCTTGCTTGTATATCAGAAACCTATTAAAAGCATAAATAATGCAAGTAAGTTTGCTTTCTGCAAGAAAAGGTTAATTAGTCAATAACATGGCGTCGCTAATTGGCCTAGGAAGCTCCTCACTGGAGGAATTCTTTACCTTTGGAGTGGGAATACAGAGGCATTCTTTGGATTGCAATGATTTCCTCTTTTCATTTCTAAAGGCTTTCCCTTCCAACACCAAACCAACACCACACTGGGGCAGGAAGAGAAAATTCCTCTATCAACGTTTCCACCACTCATTTGGAGCAAATGTTCAGCTGGGGAGCCTTGGGCAGGACCCCAGAGCAGATTTAGGCACAGACACCTCATTTTCTGACAGCTCCCTCACACAACATGCAACCACTGATCCGAAGGACAGCAAAGTGTTCTGGTTTTAATACTCAAAATTTCTTGTCTGATTTTTATTTTTTGCTGCTTAATTCCCACACTCCAAATTCTCTCTGCCCAAGGGAACACAGCCCTGTGGTAGCTTTAAGTACAGATGTCAGAAGCAGCAAGGAAAAAGTGCTAAAGGACCAAAAAACCCCTCAAAAGCTGGTGCAAAGGAACACAACCCCTGTTTGCTGTGTGGATAATGCAGAGAAGAGCTCATTAAACATGCTCAAGATCAAACACACACATTTAAATTACCCTCACCAGACTCCACCTTCCTAAATAAGTCTCTAAGTACTCAAATATTTGCTCCAGTTTCTCAATAGAACATAAAAAGAGGATCTATTTGTGTAAATTTTATCCTCAATATTCCTAAATCCTCTCTGCTGAGCAAAGGATGGTTGCAAGAGTGGACAAATTTCCAGGAGTTTAGCAGGCCCCTGGTTTGCAAGGACAAGCCCTCACATACACTGGAAAACTGCAACAGTGGAATATTCTGGGATTACAGACTGCCAAACTGAGAAATAGTGAATTTCCATAAACTCTGACAACTAAACTGTATTTATCTTCTCTAGTCAAAAAATAAACCATTAAGAACCAAGAAAATGGGATTGACAGAACACAAGTTATTTTATAGGAAGCACAGGCCCAGGAAATAATGGGATTTTAAGGATAATACTTACGACTGGCTTGCCAATGCTCAAGTGAGTATCACATTTCTTGGATTCTGTGTCAGATTCTGCAATTTAAACACAAACCAGATTATCCCAAAGCCTGAGAGCAACCCAGGCTGTTACCAAAAGGCCACCACGAGATGGAGTTGGCCTCATTAGGACCTGAACAATGGTTCTTATTGTGCAAAGTTCATTTCCCCTGTTTGTTTTGGCTGCGTGAGGGGCAGAAACACCAACTATCCAAAACCAACAGTATTACAAAAACCCTTTTAGTACATCCTGCACAAAGGGGATCTTTTCCTAATGGAGCAGAAATAGGTTTTCTTTGACAACACAAAAACATTCCTCCAAAAATGAAAGGTGTTAAAAAAATGACAATAAGATCTTATCTCTGTCTTATGTGTTTTCCTGGAATTTCTGTGGCAAAACACTCCCAGTTTGGAAGAAGCCTGACACTGTCTCAAAGCAAAGCAAAGACAATGACACTGCACAAGGTTTTTAGTAACCACGAGGTACTAAAAAGCTGGAATTAGAACTAATTAAACAGCAGCCTCTACAACTGCTCAAGTTCTCCTATTTCTTGAAGGTTTAAGTAATTCCCAGTTAACCAAAAAGTCCCATAAACAGTGACACCAGATGTTCTGGAAGTTCCTACAGGTCATCCTCACTGGGAATTTCAGTAAGTCCTGGGTCAGAAATGGCAGGGAAGTAAAAAGGTTTAAAATTAAATTTTCCTGAAGACTTTATTTGATAAATATCAAATGAAAGAACTTGATATTCCAATGATTTCTAGAGAAAAAAAAATCTAACCATAACGGATTTCATGCTTCCTGCAATCCTGAGCAGCCACAGAAATTCATAAATTCAGCTTTTTCAGAACTTGTTTTGCAATGGATTTATAGAAAATAAGAAAATAATTGAGATTTCTACTCTCCATGCCACCTACCTCCCATCTCTGCCTCTGGACTGCCCTTTGTTTTTCCTATCTGCTTCTGCTTTAGTGCTCCAACTGCCCCTTGCTGTCCCTTTCCATTCCCATTGGGAATTGTGGCATTGGAAGAATTAAGGACTTTATGTGGTGAGGAGGGAGGGCTGTTCAGTTTATTGTTGGTGTGACCACTGCCTTGTCTGTCCTTTAGTCTCTTCTTGAGGTGTTCCTGCATTTTGAGACTCCTCTCGTCCCTCTGGATGAAGTTTGTCCTTCCATGGGAACGAGGTTCTGCAGAGGGAGAAATTACTTCATTATTCTGTATTATTCATTTGACATCTGAATCTACAAGCTGGAAAAATCACTAAAACCAGAGCCCCTAGAACTTCCCTGTGTTTCGTCAGTCTGGAATTGCAGGGATTTTGGAGTTTGGGGTCTTTTTAAACTGAATTTTTTGGGCCTTTTTTCCTGTCAGCTGCTCCAGATGCTGCCTTTCTTCCCTGCTACAGACACATTTTCAAAATCAAGCAAATTTAGGACCCAAAACCGAATTTTTGAAACACAGCCTGGGTGCTGTTTTACCCTAAAGTGAGTCAAAATACATTACTACCAATTTAAGCTTGAGAGACAGTGAATGGTCTTACTAAGTCTAATTTCTGTTTTAAGTCCTGATTATAAAATAAGGATTAGAGCTTAGTTTAATTCAGCATGACCTCAGTCCTTCACTGATTTATAGTTTTGTTCAGTTTTTAAATGGAGTGGGTTTGGACTTCACCCTCCACTATGGATAACAACATTCTTTGGGTTAGTTTTGTTAACTTTTCAGTCATATTTGGACTAAGAAAACCAACAAATACATTCATGTATCGAATTAAATCCGTTTTCAATAAACTTCATGCCAAGGCTGTGACAAAACTCAGAGGGCAGAGTTTTAGGGAAAGGTAGAAGTCACTACTGTGGGATTTACAGCAGCAAAAGTCGGGATGCATGGAAAATACAACATTTATCAGGTACTGCTTTTGCATAATTCCTTGAAAAGAGAGGATTTAAGTTTTATACAAGCACACCTTGCACATGGTGAGCACCTGATCCACAGGGGTGTTCTAAGTCAGTAACACAGCCCCTGGCAATGTGTGGAGGAGGCAGGGCCCAGCCCCAGCTGCCCCTCCCATTTGGGGACGGGGGATTTGGGGCATTCCTGGGATTTGGGGCATTCCCGGGCTCTCACCTTGCTCCTGGAACACGTGTGGTGGCGGGTGCTGGTGGATGAACTGGGGTGGGAGCTCTCCTGTGCCGGGCACCGCGGGGAACACGGGGTGGGGAGGGGGCGGGAGCAGGGCGTGGGGGTGGTGCATGT
>VZRO01005235.1:680903-722477 GCA_013397915.1 Daphoenositta chrysoptera | reverse complement strand
ATTCCCCCGAGTGGGGCACCACCACCACTCGCCGAACTCCATTTTCTTCCACCACCTGCCGGGAAGAGGGAGAAATCAGCTGTGAGTCCTGAGACAATCCTATAAAATATTGCACGTTTAACAAGGGAATTTCCCTGCTCCGGGTCACACCCAGCACCTGACAGGCAGGGGTTTGCACACCAGACTGGATTCCAGTGGAAACCAGGCTTGTACTGCTGGGATAAAGTGGAGTTTGAGGCAGTCAGCTGTGAGAAGCTGAGCCTCACACACCAAAATGCTGAACAATCACAGAATCCCAGGATGGTTTGGGTGGGAAAATACCTTAAACTTCATCTCATCCCATCCCACCCCATCCCCTGCCAAGGGCAGGGACACCTTCCACAGACCAGGTTGCTCCAAGCCCCATCCAATTTGTCCTGGAACTCCAGGGACGGGAGTCCACAACCTGTTCACTCCTGAATCATTTCACTCCACTTTGGCAGAATCCAGGAGAACCATCCCTGGGCTCCTCCAGACACTGGGGAACACAAAGTTATCACCTCATCTGACAAGCACAGTCCAGTAACTCAAGCTCTTATTTAACGGTGCTTTCCAACTTGTCAATCCCTGTCACAACAACCAAGGGAAAACAACCCAACCCTGCTGGTTTCAGGTGACAGCAAACAGAACAAATAAATGTGGTTTTCAGGCTGAGCAGCTCAGCACTGCCAGGGCTTTGCCCACTGTTTGCATTGAGGTCTCCATTACACACGGATCAGAAATTGTCTGGGGGAATCTTTCCTCAAGGTCTGCACAGCTGAGGAACAGCAGAAGCCCAAAATGCAGCTGTGTGCAAAAAGAAACTGCCTGGAGAACCCAAGAACTCACAGTTTTAAGTTTCAAACCTACTCAGAACCCTCCTGATTTTCAACATTACTACAACACGAGTCCTGTTTCCACATTTGGTTTTAACTATTTCCCTTTAAACCACATTAATTTAGAAATAAATCGAACTGGGGACTGGGAGGATCTCTGGTAACAACACGCAGGTCTGACCTGCTGTGGCTGAACAACACCCAGGATGGAAAATCCATGGGAGTGGAAAAGCAAAGCTGGGAGAGCCCAGAGCACTGCTCATTTCCCAGGGATGTCACTGGAATCAGTGTTTGCATCACTGCCACACTCTGCACACTCTGCTCCAGCAGTGCTGCTTTGCTGGATTTCCAGGAGATCAGGGCTGGTAAAGAAAGGGGCACTGAAAACTCTGATGAATTTTTTATATTAAAATAGAAAACCTGCAGCCAGTTGGGACTGTTCACATGACCCAGCTTCACCCTGCAAACAGGACTGATGAAAAATAAACATGTGGATCCTGTTCATGCAGCTCAGACAGTCAATTCAGAGCTGTCCTTGTTACTAAAAGTATCTTTTACTGGTGGGAGTAGGATTAAAAAATCCTGGAAACCGGATCGAACATTACTCAGTAACAGAGGTGACAGAGCCCACAAAAATGAAGAGAAATAGTTGATAAGTTCAGTAGAAAAAAAATAGCTTTTTTCACTGCTAAAATCATCAATAAATAACAAAAATATTATTAAAATTCCCCCCAAAAAACCACATTGCAAGAGAAGGATAAAGAAATGTACCTGAGATACGTAACCGGGAGGCACAAAAATCGGCGGCATGGAACCGTTTGGTGACATCATGGGGACATGTGCTGGGCCTGGGGAGGACAAGGGGCAACTTTTTAGCAACCAAGGCTTTTCCCATCTGGAGACACCTTTTTCCAAAGGTGGGGGCTCACCCTGGAGCCTGAAACATCAGGAATTGCATCCCATTCCTGTTTGATTATTGGCTTTATCCCAGCCACCACGCTTTGGCCAACATTGTCTTTTTAATTGCACAAAAATCAGTATAAATCGTTTGTGACAGCTAAAAATCTGTAGTAATGCAGGCAAATGCAGGCATTGGAGTAAAGCTGATCTAGGAACTTTAAAAAAACATTTTAAATACATTATTTTTCATGTTAAGCTCAAGGGAAGTATTCCTGTAGGGGATTTGATGAAAGCAGAATGGATACATTTTATATAATATCTTGTAAATGGTGACAAATACTCCAAAAATGGAAATACTGATAAATTCAACTTGACTTACAGGAGATATTTTGCCCTGACTCAGATTTTCTGTCACTTCCCCAGAAGGCGAAAAGGAATTTGCAGGCATGGAGTGGAACAATGATTCCCCCACCTCACAGCACAGGGAGGTCCCAGTGCCCATTAAATTTGTTTAGATTATTGTGGATTAAATGCCTTATAAATCATGTTTTAAGATCCTGGGAAGACACTTATTCAAGGATCACTGCAAACCCAGCTTTTGGTAATGAAAATCTGCAGGATGCAGGGAATCCTGGCAGCTTCCCAGTGTTGCCTCATTTGTGCTTGGACACAAACTGAAAAATCTGATGCATTCCAGTGCAGAAAACACATCTGACATCACAGAAAAAACCACTGGAAGTAACTCTAGAACCAGAATATCTGGATTCAGGACTACAGCTTCCCTTTACCTTGAATGCACTGAATGTGTCCATCTTCAGTTGTAATTGTAAATGTTTCACCTGGGTTTACCTGGACAAGAATCACCTACAGGAAACAAAACACAAAAGAGGGGTTGGGGGGAGGTGTGTTTAAATTTTAGAAATTCTCTGGGGGGGAACCCAGAGACAAACAACAACAGAGCTTTGGCAGCCTTGGAGTAAAAAAGGAAGATGAGACATGGATGGGTAGAATGAGACTTCTTCATACTTTGACATAAAATCCTTGTATTTTTTCTCTAGTTACAACCAGAAGTACTTCACCTGATACACATGATACAAGCTTTTAATTTCCAGTTTCACACTGCTTTTTCTGCTTTTACTGAGGCAATAAATGACCTGAGATTCACACTGCCTTCCAGGTTTTTCCCACCACCCCTGCCCTGCAGCTCCTGTAAGCCCAGGTGTGTTTTCCCTGTGGAACTGGGTAAGGAATCCAAGCCCCAGTGACATCCCCCAGCTCCCTTTGGACATGGCCACGTCCTCCTGCACACAAATCCACGTGGAGCCGTGCCAGGCTCACTCCTCTGCCAGTGCTGGGATCCCAAACCATCCCCTCACCCTGCCCCAGCCTCAGGGGAATTTTGGCAGCTGCACTTCTATTGTAGCATCTATGATATTACACTGCTAATCCTTTAATAAAAGGAGGGTTTGGCCAGGTAAGAACTGCAGGTACACAATTAAAATTCCATCCTGGTGACAGCTGGCACTGCTGTAAAAATGGAAATAAAATGTATTTGTTAAAGTAGCTGTGAAAATCAGTATAATTTTCTTTCATTCAATTTTTGTGAAGTATTTTTGCACTATTCATGGAGTGACAGTTGTAGCAGGTAGATGGGACCTAGAGAAATCATTTAATTCCTGGAAAAATGAGCTACACATGACATCAATGAATTAATCTGTTCTGTGCTGCCACATTTTCAGTGATGGAGCTCCCTGAACTCCCCAGGCACCACAGTTTCACTGTTCTCAACACTCCAGACTTCAAGGATAAACTGATAAATGCTATTTAACACTGGTTTTGCAGCTTCTGCATATTGCTGTATTAATGTTTGATTTTATTTTTCATAACCTCCCTTTTAGGGGAGAATTGATGCTCCTTGTACAGGGGAATTTTACTTCGGGTGGATGAGTTGTTTCTGGATATAAGTAAGCCACCAAAACCCCTAAAAAAGGCCATTTAGGCACTCAGTAATATTTATTATGGCTCCAGGAGAAGGAGAGATGGGAGAGAATGCCTTTAAAAGTGGCATAATTTGCATTAACAATGAAATTTATGCAGATCTGTCACTTCAGAATACAAGTAAATGTATGGCTTCAACGCTAATGAATTTCTTGGGGTAAAGAGAGAAGTGGTGTTAATTGTTTGAAGAAAACTGACAATAATGGGCTGGGGATTTCCCAGAGCACAAGGAACAGGAAAAAGAATTGCTGGGGATCCAGGATTCCACAGGCAGGCACTGACCCCAGGAAAAGGCTCATCTTTGAGGGCAAAACTCAGAGGCAGGGAAGGGAACTTTTGAGAGATTCAGAGCCCCCGAGGGTGGCACATCTTCAGAAAATGCTTCAATAAATTGCAGTTCTCAGAATCAGCTCAGGAGAACTGAGGGAAGGATCCCAAGCGAGTGGTGCAATCACAGGGCTGCAGCAGTTGGGAGCCTGCAATTCCAGGAATGCACAGGCAACGTCTTAGAGCAATGACTCACTGTAATTAATGAAGCAAATGCAGCCCCAGCCACCTTCCAACAAGGAAAATTTCCAGGAAGCTCCAGCGCTGCAGAGGAGTGGATGTGAGCCAAGTGAGACACGGGAGTGCTGAGCCCGGGGCTCCAACGCCTCCAGGTGTCCCGAGCACCGCCCAGGGCTGGTGGCACCAGCACAGCCACAGCTGCTCCCAAGGAGCAGCCACCCCTCTGGCTTTAGCCCTTATTCACACACATTCTGGAAGCAGAAACCCTTCCAGAAAACTTCCAACTTTAGCTTAAAGTGAAATGAAACTAATGGATTAACTGGAATTGGCCAAACACACAGGTTTGACTTCTGGAAACAAATCACCGTACAGTAATTAAGGATTAGCCCTGTCCTACGCAGCACTGGCAGTGAAATAATTAAGAATCCTCTGCATTAATAAAGATTCTAAGTCAAGACTCCCTTTAAAAGCTTCTATTTAAACTTCAAATCTGTTCTTCAAATGCCATCTCCACGATACAACACTTTTGTTTTCATTTTCTTTAATCTCACCTGACTGCAAAGTCTCCTCTAGGTTCTAAAAACGTCAGTGACTGTCACCTCCATGTCCCACACACACAGCTCTGGGGACAGGGGCCAATGAAATCTACTTGATCTCTTCCTCATGAAACCTGAACCACCTGAGTTACCTCCCAGCTGGGCAGGGCTGAAATTTCACCTTCTAAATCCAGAACTTCAGAAATATCTTAGGAGACTTTGCTCATTTCCAGACACACTCATTGTACTTCCGTCTCCAGAGTCTGAGGCAGAAAGGGTAAAGGACTTTTTCTTTAATAAAGCCCATTTTTCCAAGCATACAACTGAAACAACACAGATTTCTCCTTCTTATCTTCAACAATGACAAATTGAAGGAGATCTCATTTAAACTTTTGCATTTATGGCCTATCAGACCTCAAAGGA
This sequence comes from Daphoenositta chrysoptera, assembly GCA_013397915.1. Classification (NCBI taxonomy): domain Eukaryota; kingdom Metazoa; phylum Chordata; class Aves; order Passeriformes; genus Daphoenositta; species Daphoenositta chrysoptera. The sequence continues at coordinate 717,259 of VZRO01005235.1, read as the reverse complement.
TGGGAAGAGCTCCCAGTATTTGTAGTACAAAGCACTCAGCTCCTACTTCCAAACCCTAAATTCACATTTATAGACAATTTACTCATACTTGGCCTTCAAAATTCTTCTGCTGCCACTTTTACCTACATTCTAATCCTGCCAGGGACTTCTGAAGGGTTGTGTCCAATAATGCTCTAAAGTTTCACCGAAATACACTCAGGTTTCACCACTGCACTGTAATTATTAATGAAGACACTTAAAACCAGGAAGCCAAGGTCTTTCCTTTCATTTTCCTGTAATAGACTTCCTCTGCAATCCTTTGCTAATCTTTATTCATTATTTCACAGGAGTTTTGAAACCTTTATTAACCCCCTTATTTTTCCTCTGCTTTCTGGAGCCAGCAGCTCCATTTAAAGCCCTCCTTTCCCACCTGTCCCCTGCCTCGGAGCTGAATGATTTTTTTCCTCTCTCTGTTTCCACTTCTGTTTAACTCCTGATGTCAGTGCTCAGAACCACATCCTTTCCTAGCTTTGCAGATCGGTGGCAGAGCTGCCTTTTCTTTCGGAGCCACAATCCCAGTGCTCCCAGTGCTCCCAGTCCAGGGCTGACTTGCCTGCTGGATGCTGTCCCCGTTGACCATGTGAGGTAGAAGTGGCACTTCATTCAGCAGAGGTGTGGCTTCCAGGGGGGGCGGCTGGTCAGCCATCATTTCCTGGGATCGTTCATGGACACCTGCTCACCTCCACCACCTGCTCCAAGAAAACACAGGGATAAGGTCAGATCCTGCTTTCCCTTCCTTAAATCATTCCCTGTTTGTTTGACAAACTCGCCTTGTAGGGCGCTGCTAACTCAGAATATTCCAAGTGCACTCAAATAGTCCAATATCATTCTGTTTTTCACTTTTAACTCATTTCATGTAAGCAATAAATATCTTTCTCCCCAAATTCTCCCCTTTAATTATCAGGAATCTTCAGCTTGCCATGCCATGAGTGCTGGAATTGGTAACTCAGCACAGCAATTACCCAGTAGAGGAATTTACATTTATACAGCAATTTATTCCTAAATTTGCAGTTCAAATCACTAAACTGCTTCCACTCCAGACCCCAAGATTTAGGCTAAATAATGCATCTACCACATTTACATTTTAGTGATGACCCAAAAAAACCCCCAAACCATGCAATTTCTCCAATACAGAATCTGTCATGGTGAAAACAAAGCTTAAGGCAATATAAAACCCCACTTTGTCCCAGTATCTTTGACTGAGCACCATGGAGAAATGTGAATGGAAAAGTGCTGCAGAGTCGGGGGCTTCCAGGGAACAATCTGTAATTAGAGCAAGTCAAAATACACATGATACAAATTAATTATAGTCATTAGAGCAAGTCAAACTACAAGCTCCAAATGGTAGGGAATTTTCAGTGTGTAGTTAATCCAGCATCCATAAAAAGCACAAGATAACAGGATACAGGAAATGCTGACACTTCCTTCTCCTTTCCCATTACCTCCCATAAACCAGAAGGCAAAATGTGGTTAGGAGAGGCAATTCCTTAAAAATAAAAAGCAAACCACGAAAACACCCCCCTAAATCTGTGCATGAAGCAAGTCAGGCTGTTTAAAAATGTCAACTCCTTGTTCAGTTCTCCACTAGCAGCACAGAAAGGGCAGTGTTCAGGGAAGAAAAAAGGAAAACTGATTAATTCTGTACCTGTAGGTCTCAATTTCCAGAAGATTAGCAACAGTAGGAGAAATATCATATAATTAATAAAATTTCTTCTTGTTTTAACTCATTTTGTAGAGAAAAATCTGTAAGAAAGCTGAGATTACAAAGGTTTTTCCCGTGTTATCAAGACAAGGCAAAGGAGCTGGTGGAATCCACTGATAAAACTCCCATTCCTCCTTTGCAAAAGCATCTCAAAATCAGAGATACAATCACAGAGCCACAAAATGCAGCACAACAAACTCCTCAAGACTTACCAAAACCCAGCGCCTCTCACAAGGAAATTGTTTTCCAGGGCTGCTCCAGCAACAATTTTAAGAAGCCAAACATCACTGCAAGGTGCAAAGGCTGGACAGGACCTCAAAGATCAAATGTGCACCAGGTTTGGCCTAAATACACTTAAATACACTGAGCTGCCTTAGCATGGTATTTGTTTCCTGAATAAAATCATCTCCTTTTCCTCAGGTTTGGAATTGCCTCTGCCAAGGACAGAAGTTTTAGCTATTCCACTGAAAAATCCCTGCCTAGAACAGTAAAATTCAGGCAAAGGTTTCTTCCTGTACACATCTCCCATTTTCTGAGGTTAGATCTAAGCCTTAAGAGCCATAAGAGGAATTCACTATACACAGGCAAAATGAAAATTCTTTATTTTATATCTGCATATGATTTTCTTGAATCTCTGAATCTCAAAGAAAACAGAAATTAATACTTAAAATAAAGGGGAAATCCCTTTACCAAAAGGCAACTCCATCTGCACTGAAATTCAGCTTCCCCAAATGAGCAGCTGCAGAAAAACGTGTTCTGAAACAGGGCCCAAAGGCACCTGCAACTTCAAATAAAGGTTCAGAGTTTCTGTGCTCATCCTCCGCAACTTCAAATAAAGGTTCAGAGTTTCTCTGCTCATCCTCTGCAACTTTAAATAAGAGTTTCTCTGCTCATCCCCTGCCTGGCTGAATTTAATTCTGTCTTTAGGGCAAATTGTAGAGCAGAGCCCCAACATCCCCGTGGTTTTTGGAACCATTCATTTCCTGCTTAATGACACAGGGAGGATTTAATTTACATGGACACCTCCACACAGTTTCTGCTTGCTTAGTGCTGTAACTTCATCTCTCCGAGGAAGAATTTAGTATTTGGAGTATCAGGAAACAATTGGTTTTAAACTGTTAATGATAAACTCCAAAAATAGCCAATTTTTTGTCCTAGTAGCAATGGCCATATGGTCAGAGAAAATAGAAGCAGTGACAGAAACAAAACCATCTAAAGAGGTTTTTGGGCAGTTTCACCTGGCTCAGAACGTTGATATTTCCCTGTGCAGCTGGGCTGGGGTGGTTGCAAGTGCCAGAACACTGAGGACAAAGAGGGACGTCCTGACAGATTGGAAAAAAACAAGTTATTTTGGGTTTTGAGCACTGCTTAATTCCTTGAAAACACTGGTAAGAGCAGCAAAAACACCCTGCCCTCTAAGGGAACACAATCAATGAATGTGGGACTCAACCCCACCCCACTTCAACAGGTAAAACTTTTCCAGGGAAATAAATCCCAAGATTCACCTCCCCAAAGTGTCCACTTCACTCGAGGAAGTAGGTGGTATTTGGGTAAATAAAAAGAGAATTCCTGAAAAGTTATTACATACTCAGCAGAGTTTCCTGCAGAACAAAACAAAGACAGAGCTCTATCTTGAAAAGCCATTTCCCAACACCCTCCCAGGGCTGGGCTGGCGCAGGGAATCCAGTCCTGCTCAGCCCTCCCTGCAGGGCAAGGCTGCTCCAAAGGGAAAGGTGGAGAGCAATCGGCACAGGGGAGATTCCAGGATCCTGAACCCACCTCCATCCACACTCCCACAGTCAGAGCATCGGGGAATCCCAGGATGGTTTGGGTTGGAAGGGACCTTAAATCTCATCCAGCTCCACCCCATGTCATGGACAGGGACACCTGCCACCATCCCAGGCTGCTCCAAGCCCTGTCCAGCCTGGCCTTGGACACTTCCAGGGATCCAGGGGCAGCCACAGCTGCTCTGGGCACCCTGTGCCAGGGCCTGCCCACCCTCACAGGGGGAATTCCTTCAGGGAAGAATTCCTTCCCAATATCCCATCTCACTCTGCCCGCTGGCAGGGGGAATTCATTCCCCCCATCCTGTCCCTACAGGTCTTTGTCCCAAGTTCCTCTCCAGCACTCCTGGAGCCCTTCAGGCACTGCAAGGGGCTCTGAGGTCTCCCTGGAGCCTCCAGGTGAGCACCCCCAGCTCTCCCAGCCTGGCTGCAGAGCAGAGGGGCTCCAGCCCTTGGAGAAGCTCTGTGGCCTCCTCTGGACTCTTTCCAGCAGCTCCAGGTCCTTCCTGTGCTGGGAGCCCAGGGCTGGGGCAGCTCTGCAGGTGGGGTCTCACCTGAGCAGGGCAGAGGGGCAGAATTCCCCCCTTCCTCCTGCCCATGCTGGGAACAAGCCCCGGAATCTGGGGGTCCTGGGGGCCAGGGCATGTCCAGCCTCTCCTCCACCAACACTCCCGAGTTCCCAAGTTTCACATCATCCCTAAAACTGTCACTGATTCCAGGCTTCCTCTAAAGCCTTGGATTTACCCCAAACCAAGTCAGCTTGGAGAGGCAAATCCAGCTGGGGGGGTTGTTCATGGACCCACCCACAGAGAGAACTGCATCAAAGAAATGCTTGGTCCCTAAAGCCACTTTATTCCATCAAATCTCAGGAAGAGCAGCTCAAACTGCTTTTGCCGTGGTCTGTTCTTGGCAGTGAGGGATTTATCATCCCCAGGAACTATTCAAGTGGTCAAGGAAAAAAAAAAATCCCAAGGAAAAAAGTACAGTCCTGGGAATTCAGAGGCTGCAGTGACATTAAAGATGAGCTAATACACTAAATCTTAAATTCTAGACTAAAAATAAGCAAGAAAAATCCCATCTGGAAGCATTAAAGACCAGGCAAATGTTGTAATTTATAGGAATAAACTGAAGTTTAGTGACTCATTAAATATGAATCAATAGCAGAACTTGTAGAGGTGTCTCTACAGCTTTGTCACCCTGTCCTGGAGATTTTTGACTCAGTGTGGAATTAAACAGATTAAATTTTAGAAAGGTTACATTTTGCAGGGGCACTTTTGGCCTGATTCATTTCTTTGCAGTGGTTTCTATTACACATCAGCTAAAGGTCATTCCCAAACCTGGGCTGAACTGAGGGATGAATTCAGCCCACAGAGTATGAGAGCCATAAAAAAAAACAATTGGGATTAATCATCTCAGAAACAAACCTGAAGCTGAAGGAAGTTCTAGTGGGCAACATTTCTAAGATAAATAGCTTGAGCTTTTGTTTTCAAAGATTATTCAACACACACGCATCTAAAAAGCTGAAATACAGTAACTTTTCATAATAAAACGTATTTTAAATTAACTAAATCCAATCCATATTGTAAAAATGGGCAATTCTAGAGTAATTCAACAGTCTCCTGTAACACAGTCATGTTCCCATATTCAAACGAAGGCAACATTTTCCAGGGACACACTCACCCTACAAAGGCTTCTAAGAAAAACAGAAATCTCCAGGACTGCCCTTCCAGCAAACAATTCCCGTCCACAGTGGCTGGGCCTGACCTCACTTCCTGCCATAGTGAAAATGCCGAGCCTCTGGAAGGCTCCAGCACCGGCCTCCCCTCGCTCCAGCCCAAATTCCTCCCCGGCAGAGCCGCTGGAGCCCGGCCAGCTCCCGAGGAGCCGCTCGGCGCTCATTGATGCCGGGCTCCCATTTCCATGGAAAACAGCTCCTGAGCTCCCCGACGGATGGAGCGGGGCAAAGGCAGCTCGGGAGGGCAGTCTGATCCGGGATCATCCCGCCTCGAGTCTGGAAAACACCAGGGATTCACACGAGACACTGGGAAAGTCTCAAATTGTGTCCAACGGTTTGGATCCAAAGTGGAATCATGAGTAATTCCAGGGCACGGGGGCAGCTACAGACGCATGGCTGGAGTTGGGGATCTCAGAGATCTTTTCCAACCGTAATGACTCCATAAATGTTTTGTAAACTTCTGGGAAGAACTCCCAGCGTTGCTAAGCTTCCTTTAGCCATTTCCAACGCGCAGCTCGGGATGAGGCAGCATGTCAGCTCTGCCACTTCCACTTGAATGGCACAGGAGAAACAGCTTCAAAATTATCACAGCAGCATCTGGAAGAAAGGTTCCATCCAGAAGAATTTTCCTGGATAAACACATCACTCCTGTTTTATCAAGGGTTTTTGAAGCAGTCACCAGTAATTTACAATTTACAGACGTGTTTCTCTTTAGGCACTAACAATGAATTTGCCAGTATTTATTGCAGGGCATGTAAGAACGAAAAGGTTGTGTATTTTTTAATCTCAATATAAAAAAGTAAGAAAAAATTAATAAACTGAAAAAATAACTTTTTAGTTGGCATTGTATTCTTTAGTCACATTAACAGAATGTGAGATTATCTGTTGTGCAAATGTATTGCAGTATTATGGATTTAGCAAGTTTCAAAGTTCCTGTTGTCTCATATTAAAGTATTTTCCTATTATATTAAAAACCTCTCTCCAGAAAGATCTCACACAGACTAAATGGGAGTGGATCAGCTTCATTCCACTGTCCGGAGCAGAAACCAAACAGATTTCATAAACAGTGAAAAATAAGTTTATAATCCCAGACAGAAGCTGTCCCAATGGCTGGATTTTCATTACAGTAAGTGCCGGATTTAAGATGAGAAAGTTCCTATTCCAAGGAGCTTATTACTTACATGGAGACCTTATTTTTTTTTAAATACAGCATGCCTGAGTTAGAAAGAACAATGTGTCCAGGAAGGAGAGCCTGAAATTCAGCAGAGACTTCCTGATTTCCAGGTTCAGTGCCTTATGCCACCTGCCAGCCTGATCCTAAATTTTCATTTATTGCAGGAAGTAAACTACTCTAATATTGCTCTTTACTAAAAGCAGTATTGTATTAAAACCTAAAGCTTTAATTACACCTTTTTATACTGATAGAATTACTAATTAGTATTATAAATATTATGTAATTTATAAAAGTATAACCAATATATTCTCTCTACATGGGGGAAAAAATCCATGTTCGCTGATACAGAATATTATTTGTTACTGCTGTGCCTTAAAATCCAGATCTCCTGCAAACTGAGGCTCTGCGTATTTTACACACGCTGCACTCTGTCAGTTCAACTTTCCATCACTCAGCTCCAAAGGCTGGTAAAAAGAACAACCACAGAGCCAACCCAAAGCCATCCCCAACCTCAGGCTAAAGAATAACCTTGTCAAAAAGATCCAGCCTTAATTATCACTCCTAAAAAAGCCAGATATGCCCCACGCAATTCTGAAGCAGGAAAAAAATGGGAAAAAAAGACCCAAGCTGCCCTCTCCCACCCAAGTTTTTCCAATAAACAGCATTAACAAGGTGTTGAAGGTACCATCCCAATCCTAAAATAGTTTATACAGTGCCCCAGGACCACACGTGAGACCTGCTGGGTGGACTGGGTTTACTCTGAGCAAGATTAAGGCAAGGAGAGATTTAACAGAAGCTCAGTTACAACCTGAGCTCTGGAGGGACCACCCCCACTCCATAAGTCATCTGTTCCCCACTAAATCCATGTTTTGATTAAAATCCTGGAAATCATTTATAACGACCCCTGAGGGAATCAGGCCGCAGCATCTTGTGGGAAGTTTGGCTTCCAGCCAGGAGGGCAACAGAGCCTTGTGCCTGAAAATGTTCCTCATGATTTACCCAACAAACGTGCTCAAATATTCTGAATTTTCAGAGAGCTCACCTGAAAATGTCTCTCATGATTTACCCAACAAACGGGCTCAAATATTCTGAATTTTCAGAGAGCTCACCTGAAAATGTCCCTCATGATTTACCCAGCAAATGTGCTCAAATAGTGTGACTATTGTGAGAGCCTGATCCAGGGATGGCTTCGACCCAGGTGAGGTCTGTTTCCCCAGGAAAACAAAAAAAAAACCTCAACAAAATTCCACCCCAGCTCCACACACACACACAGGACAAGGTTTCCACACTCTGCTCCAAGTGTTTGCTTTTAGTACTGACCAAATTACAGAAGGATTTTTAATTAAGTATTGATGCTCATCTTTCAGGCCACTGCGAGACCTCAATGCTCCTCAAATTCTCCCTGGAGGAGGGTTAAGATTGGGATGGAAGCCCTCATTTCCCAGACACCAAAAATGCCTAAAAACACCCAAAACCAGCAGATCCAACACACCAAGGCCACTGACCTGAGGGATCCTCTCAACTTTCATCCTCCCTCATCCCTGTGGATCGGGTTCCTGAGGGAGCACGCCAGGAAAGCATCAAACAATTGTCCCTGCACCCTCCCACAGCTCCTCCCCAGCAGTTCAGGATCGTTTTCCAGCCTGAAACTCCATCCCTCAGGATTCCAGGGACACACAGAGCAGTGCCCACCCTCCGGGCTTACACACGATTTTCCAGGGGCTGCACAACTTCCTGCTGCTCTTCCCAAAGAAACTCCACTGGGAAGAGCTGGGCACAAAAGCTCTGTCAGTGCTCAGAGCACGCTAGACTTTATTTGAGCTATTATTTAATATTATGCTCACATTAAGGTCATGTCTGCCCTCAGAATTATTCATTTAGGAGGCCTGTAAAGTTGGCAATAACAGTTTCTATAATGCAAACATGACTTAACTTTTAGATAAATATTTTCCTTCGTTGTTTTAGTTCTTTTATGGCTTTTCTCTCATTGCCAGAAAAGCAGAGCTGAATTCTGAGCACTTGTGTGCTGCTTCCTAAGTGACCAGTCCCATAAACCAAAACCCAGGAGTCCCTGAAAGGTCATATTCCTGACCTAATCCCAATCCTGCTTCTACAAATATTCCAGAGAACTGAGCACCTCAAAGGACTGAGCCACTAAGGTGCTTCATTTTATTTCAACTTAAAAAAATAAAGGAATTAAGGAATTTTTTAGCTGCAAAAATGTTGTTACAAAAGAAAAAAAAAGGAGAAAAAAAAGAATTAAATGTATAACTACCTTTTTTCCACCTGTCAGGAAGGTGACACTTTCTGGAATAAGCCAAGGTGCTCATTTTAATGTCTTAGAGCTAAACAAAGCAAAAAGCTTTCAAGCTTAGATGAAAAAACCTTTATTAAGTGCAATTTTACAATGTACTTATTTTAAATACGATTTTCCAAGTGTAAAATGGTGAATTTAAAACCACATTATTCTGGGTTTTTTTAGGCCTTGAATAAAACCAGTTTAATTATACACTGACCATATACTATGGAAATTCTATATCCAAATGGTTCTCTAAATCATTTGGAAGCTACAGAAGCAACAGACACCATATAGTCCATGGAAAAGTAATCCCAAAAACATTTCTGCCCAGAGGCACAAGACAGAGCACAAGCCCTGGTGTGTGCCTGGAATTCTCTCTTGGACCTGAACTGGTCAGCAAAAAGGCAGCTGGAATTCACACCTGGAAGGAACACAGAGCTGGGCAGATGAAACAAAGCATTTCCAAGTGTGCCAAGGTTTGCCAGCTGGGAACTGCAAGTTCCTACAGGGAGCTGCACCCGCTCCCAAGGCTCTGAAATTCAGGAGAAGGATCTGCTTAACTGAGCACAACTACTCTCCACGGGACAAATTTGTCTTCAAGTAGAACATAAAATCGAAGCCATTTTATGGTAATTTTTTTCCCTGAAAACAAAAAAGTTCTGCCCATTTACCAGATTCCAGGGGGAAAGTTCTGTTTGAGGGCCTGGAAGCCACCCAAAGGAATGGCTGTTGTATGTGCAGACACGTTCCCTCCAACAGGAACACATCATTCCACAGCACCTGGTTCATCCCAGTCCCTCCCTCCAGCCAGCAACACCCAGCTCATGGCAAGCAATAAATATTAGGGATTTTTAAAAGCTTTTCTTAGAATCTTCCAGTGAGGACCAGGAAAAGTGGGGAATTTAGGTACACCCTGAGCTTGGCTCTGCTTTTTCCTATGCCATGTGTCTCCAAACTTGGGTGAAACCTCCCGGGATTGAGGCAGGAAAGCACCAAAACTGAGTCTTTTTTAGTGCCAGAGCTGGGTGATACCTCCATGGATTTAGGGAGCATTATGGGGTGGCAGACACACACACAGCTGGTGTGAGACAGGTGATCCAAAAGCTCTTTCCCAAATGCTTGCATTCCGTATCTCCACCAATTTATTTACTTTAAACTCGACTCAGGGAGGGCAATCATGCAGATTATTAAAACCAACAGCGACCAGGCCACTTCCAGGAAAGGCTCCCTGCCATGAGACAGCTCAGAGCAGTCAGCTGCTGCCTACCCCAACACAACAGAAGGAAAATCAGGACTTCACAGGTGGAACACAAGCAGGAGTTTGCTCCCAGGTTTCTGCAGGCTCTAAGGAAGCAAAGTCTCATTTTCCACCAGCTGTGATCTGCAAACCACCAGAGCGTTGGATGCAGCACAAACAGGCCTCTCTCATTTAACAACCCTTTTAAACCAGGACTTCAAAACCAAGCAGAAAAACCCAGCAAAAGCAAAGGATTTCTTCAAATTGGAGCAGATTAAGCAAACTCTGAGCAAGGAGGAATTATTTCGATACAGCAGCTGAAGACTTTTCCTTGCACAACACCAGAGGTTGGGGCTGTAACACTTTAGCTGAGCACTGGGTCAAATTAGGCTGGTTAGAACAGGTTATACTTAAACCCAGGGCTAAAACACACCAATAAATGACTGTAATTACCACAGCTGAGCAGTCTCGTGGCATCAGACCATGTGCATTTTTGTAGTTCATGGAAAATGCAAGGGAAAAATGCAAGTGTGAGCTCATCCCCATGAGGCTGGAGCAGGAACACTTCCCTCAGCCTGCGTGACTGGCCAGGAGCAGCACAGAACCACGGCCACAGCTCAGCTGATGGGTGGCAACACACTGAAATCATTTGCTTCTGTATCTGAGCTGGGAATATTCATTTGCAAATCAATGCTGGAAGTTTGGGGATTTAATCACAATTTTATGTAACTGCCTAAGTAAAAATGATCAGTTTTGAAAAACCTAAGGATAACAGTTTATGTAAGTTTTTATCACGTTTATATTTTAAAAAATCCAGGCATTAAAAAGCAAAGTGATATTTTACAATACACCAGAATGCTGTTTACATAGTATCTTCCAAACATAAACAGTTCCTCAAAATAATTCTCACCCTGACATCCAAATGGACAAAAATACACAGCTGGGTGACCAGAATAAAGCTTTTTTGGAACAGCAGAATCTGCTCAAAACCAACATGAACATCTTGCAAGGCCTTCAGGAGCACTAAAACTCCTCCCATGCAAAGACTAAAATCTGCCTTCACTCCTGCAAGGAACTGGAGAGGACAAACCCAAGTGAGACATCAGTGGTCACTGTAATACCTCACTTAGCAGAACTGAAAGCAACTGATTTCCATGAAAGAGATACTGATGCTGTAGTTACTTAATAAAGAGCATGGAACACCAGATAGAAAAACTTCATCTGAATTTATAAACTTGCATTTAACCTGGTTAAATTACTTTCCTCCCAAAACACCTGCACAGCTCCAGGGAATACACCATGATTATCACTTTTTTCTTTACCTCTTGTATGAAATCCAACTGCTGATCATGTTTTACTTTCCAACACTCCTCCCCAAGTTTTTGACAGATTCCTTTTTGCTTTTCCAGCAGATCAATTCCATGACCTGACCAGTTCCATGACAAGGAACTCAGTTCCATGATCTCCAACTAAAACCAAAGGATGTGAGCAAGGCACTACCAGAATGCTGTCACCCACTCCAGCTGTTCTCTACACAGGAAATGCATTTGGCTAAAAACAGAATTTACTGTCTTTATCCAAAGCCAATTATGCAATTCTCTCCAAGAGAAAACTTCCAGCTAAGTGGGTGAAGGGAGAAGAAAGAGAAATGTGAAAATAGAGAGAAGGCTGCCACCTTACAAAATCAAAAATGTTCCTGTGGAACCTGAAACTCTTCTTACCTCAAGAACTCAATCAGTTATTCCTTCCCTAATTCAATTTTTCCATTTGATAAGAAGTCATCCAGAAATTTCTTCCAGAAAAAAAGAGTCCTAAGTTTAGAAGTCTGTCAAATACATTCATTTTAACTTAGAAATTTAATGAGAAAATAAACACTTCATAAAATCTGGGAGCATCCTAAATTCTATGTAATTACCGTTGTCACTCTCCTGACGTGGAATTCCTCCTGGTGAGTGTTCCAGTGCCTGCTGTAGAGTGAGCAACGTGTGCTGTCCTCAACCTTCTTTCTGCAGGCAAAAACCCGACATTTTCATGTTAGTGCCTTAGCAAACATGAAATCTGAAGGAAAACAAGGTGCAGAGAACCCCAGAGATTCACAGAAAGAACAGGAGCCAGGAGGGGACAGGCAGTGGTAACTCCACTGGGCATCCCTTTGGATATAACTGCATTTATTTAGTTACCTACTCCATGTATCTGCTCTATCTGTTCTACTCCTCTACATGGTAATAAAGACAGAAAAATCAAACATACCAAAATTTAAACTGTCACGGACACATTTACCTTCTGGTAAAGGACATAAAAAGACATAAATTGTACATAAACCTGGAAATACAATCCCTGTTTGCTGCTATGGGGCAGCACAGCTTTATTCTAGAAACTGCTTCTCTAAAGATGCTGCAGCAGAAGGAAATGAACAGGAGTTGTTAAACCACTGAAAATGTTGTAGTTAATAATGTAAAAATCACCACCTTTCTCAAGCTGCATCCAGCACTAAAACACTTGCTAAAATATTTGCACACTGAGCCCTCTTTTGGCAGGAAGTTTTTGCAGGGATCAATCAATCCCCAATATTGTTTTTCACACAACTATTAAGGTTGGAAAAGGTCTCCAAGATCATCAATTCCAACCTGTGCCAAATCCCCACCTTGTCACCAGCCCAGAGCACTGAGTGCCACCTCCAGTCCTTCCTTGGACACCTCCAGGGATGGGGACTCCCTGGGCAGCCCCTTCCAATGCCTGAGCACCCTTTCCATGAAGAAATTCCTCCTGAATCTCTAAAGATAAGGCCCAGGCAGGTGCAGTGTGTTCCACAGTTTTACTGGAACACTCCAAGAAATCTCAGTCCTGGTGGCTCCTGAGGCTGCCTGGAGAAGCTCCCACACAGCAATCCATTGTCCTTGTCACCAAAAAGGTGATACTGTCTTCAAGTCACACTGATGACATCACTTGAAGATGCTTCTGAAGTCTCAGCCTAACAAATGTTCCTCCTGAACCACTTAAAATGAGACACCGGAAAAATATCGAATATAAAGCATCAGGCCCCAGAGTGAATCTTGGGCAAAAGGAGGCATTTTCCACATCAATCAAGATCCTGGGAACAAGGGGAGATTTACATTAGGATTGAAAGGGCTGAAGGGCTGGGAGCCAGTGGTCTGTCTGTGCTGGTCAATACACAGAAAGGATTGTGTTAGCACCACTGAAAGAATAAATTATCGCTGCTTTTACAATAAGCTCTTCAAGAATGCAATAAAGAGTTCAGTGTGTGCTCCTCACTCAGGAATCCAAAACTTTTCAGTGAAGGTCTGGCTTGCAGCAAAGATAACAGCTGAAAACCAACCATCTTGACCTTGGGAAGCTTCATGACAACGTGCTAAAAACAGGTGAAAAAATGCACAGGTTCCTGCTCCCACATCCCCCAGCCTTGAGCCCAGAGCCTTGAGCAACCCCAGGTTTAAGTACTGAGAGTTCAGACCTGATGCCTTCAGACAGACCAAAATTAGAAGTGAGAAATGTAATTTTTTTCCTCAAGCCTCTTGCCTGTTGCAGGATTACTAATATTGAAGTTTTCTCATTTGCTTTCAGAGATAATTTTAAAATTCTTCTCCGAGTCAATGAAATCATGACAGGAAATTAAGAAAATATGGAACAAGGGAAAGAATTCTTACAATATTTCATACCAGCTCCTGACTTTGATGCACAATATTGTAGGAATGTCTTCCCAGTCACGTATTTTCTTCTGAATCTGACAAGTTTCCCAATTGTGGAAATAGCAAGTCACCAGATAAAAATGCCAATCTTTCAAGCTTAAAAGATATATTTTAATTTGCATGAAATTCACCCAAGGCCGGGCAGAATGGAAACAGAATGCTGGAATTTTTCCTGTCTGCACAGTCCACATGAAATCTTGGTTTTTTTAAGGACTCGCCAAACCTCTCCTAAAAATAACCATTAAAAGATTACAATTGTTGGCAGGGGTGGGACAAGCCCCACAGTTAACACAATCCCAATGCCAACATCCAAAAATGCCAAACAAAAACTCATGAAAAGAGTTATACAGAACATTTATATCCAGATTTGGTGTCAGTGCAACATCAAAGAGAGATGCAGTTTGTGATCAAGGCTTGTGGCAGGAAATGGATTTTTGTAAGACAAAGTTATCTTTATTCTCTCTCAAGGTGAATCCACCAGGAGCTATTGTTTCAAACCATTCTAACATTCAATTCCTCAAAACCACTGCAGGAAAATGAACTACCAAATCACCACCAAAAATCAGCCGTCCCAAGAGAAGAGCAGGGAAAGTTGGTATTTGTGCACATCCCCAGCCCAAGGAGCTGAAAGCATTTCATTGCATTGTCAAAGTGCTGCTTCATTCCAGCTAAAGCCAAGTTTTCCAAAAACTTGCTGCAACAATCCTGAGCTACAGCTGAGTGAATAACTTGTAAGAGCTTGCTCTGGGAGGTGTGTGAGGCATCAGTACCAGCCCTGTTTATCCACAGGCTGCTCCGTGAAGGAGCCCAAACTGAGATCTGGGATCCAGTGAATTAGTTCAGCTCCACGGAAAATGAGATTTATTTGATCCCAGCTGAGAACAAATGATTCCCAGACAACAACAAGGCTCCAAAACTTTCCAAGATTTGGAAACAGGAAGGTAGAAAGCCCAAAAAGAGTGGAGAGTGTAATAGCTGGCTGCTTTTCAACACCCATGATCACACACTGAGCCCTGAGAAAGTCAACATCTTTCCCATTTTACCACCTTATCCTTTTTCACAAATTACATAAACCAAGGGAAGGAATTCGAGTGTGGGAAGCAACTCGGGCTTTGCTTCTTACTCACAAGAGATACTGAACCAAACACAAAGTACTTTCTTCTACACTGGATCTTAACTCCAAGGTCAATTTATTGGCTTAAAATACAGAGAGGATGCTTCCCTGGTTCAAATGCTAATCTGAGGCTCAGGAAATCTAGATTCAATTCCCTGCCTCACCACATACTTCCTGTGTGACCTTGGGCCATAAATATTTCGGTGCCTCAGTCTTTCCATCTGTGACTGAGATAGTATTTCCCTATTGAACTGAGTGCTGTAAAGATAAATACATTAGGAAAACATCAGGAATCACAGGCTACAGCCATACGTGGAGCGGGCTGTTGGGGAACTTATCTGTGTGTCAATATTCCCAATCGAGTAGCAGGAAAAGCAAGGAAGGGCTGCCAATGTGAAAAAATTTAACTAGCACAGGACAGAGAGAAGACATAAACTATCAGCAGAATGCACAAAAACTGAAACCTCAATTATTAATTACAGAAAATGTCCATCATTCCAACCAAGTTTAGAACAGAAACGAAACTCAGACACCAGCTGGGCGAGCTGCTGGAGGGAGCAAATACACCTGCCAGCACTGCATTATTGCTCTGTTTTTAGAGATTAGCACACGAACACCTCAGATTTGAGGTGGCAGAGGGGCTGCTGCATCTGGGGGCAAAGAATCCCTGGAGACTGTCCCCGAAGAGAAGCACCCGCTGCTGAAGTCCTCAGCCCTTTGTGAGAGGCATAAATAGGAGTGGGCAGAAAATGGACCCAGTGGGGTCCCCACGGCTGCTGCCCCAAGGCGGGGGGGGGACACAGCGGGAAGGGGGAGGGCAAAAGATGGTCACCAGGCAGGCAGGGGCTGACAGGAGTGACCTCCCCCTGCCCCGAGCCCAGGAGGAGCCGGGGGAGGTGTCTGACCGGAGCTGCGGAGCAGCCAAGGGGAACAACTACAAGGCTACGTGGCATTCGCAGGCAGCGGCTGCCGGGAGGGAGCACGGGGGGNCCCTGGACACTGTCCCCTGGTCACTGTCTGTCCCCCTTGGGCACTGTCACCCCTGGACACTGTCCCCTGGTCACTGTCTGTCCCCCTTGGGCACTGTCACCCCTGGACACTGTCCCCTGGTCACTGTCTGTCCCCCTTGGGCACTGTCACCCCTGGACACTGTCCCCTGGTCACTGTCTGTCCCCCTTGGGCACTGTCACCCCTGGACACTGTCCCCTGGTCACTGTCTGTCCCCCTTGGGCACTGTCACCCCTGGACACTGTCCCCTGGTCACTGTCTGTCCCCCTTGGGCACTGTCACCCCTGGACACTGTCCCCTGGTCACTGTCTGTCCCCCTTGGGCACTGTCACCCCTGGACACTGTCCCCTGGTCACTGTCTGTCCCCCTTGGGCACTGTCACCCCTGGACACTGTCCCCTGGTCACTGTCTGTCCCCCTTGGGCACTGTCACCCCTGGACACTGTCCCCTGGTCACTGTCTGTCCCCCTTGGGCACTGTCACCCCTGGACACTGTCCCCTGGTCACTGTCTGTCCCCCTTGGGCACTGTCACCCCTGGACACTGTCCCCTGGTCACTGTCTGTCCCCCTTGGGCACTGTCACCCCTGGACACTGTCCCCTGGTCACTGTCTGTCCCCCTTGGGCACTGTCACCCCTGGACACTGTCCCCTGGTCACTGTCTGTCCCCCTTGGGCACTGTCACCCCTGGACACTGTCCCCTGGTCACTGTCTGTCCCCCTTGGGCACTGTCACCCCTGGACACTGTCCCCTGGTCACTGTCTGTCCCCCTTGGGCACTGTCACCCCTGGACACTGTCCCCTGGTCACTGTCTGTCCCCCTTGGGCACTGTCACCCCTGGACACTGTCCCCTGGTCACTGTCTGTCCCCCTTGGGCACTGTCACCCCTGGACACTGTCCCCTGGTCACTGTCTGTCCCCCTTGGGCACTGTCACCCCTGGACACTGTCCCCTGGTCACTGTCTGTCCCCCTTGGGCACTGTCACCCCTGGACACTGTCCCCTGGTCACTGTCTGTCCCCCTTGGGCACTGTCACCCCTGGACACTGTCCCCTGGTCACTGTCTGTCCCCCTTGGGCACTGTCACCCCTGGACACTGTCCCCTGGTCACTGTCTGTCCCCCTTGGGCACTGTCACCCCTGGACACTGTCCCCTGGTCACTGTCTGTCCCCCTTGGGCACTGTCACCCCTGGACACTGTCCCCTGGTCACTGTCTGTCCCCCTTGGGCACTGTCACCCCTGGACACTGTCCCCTGGTCACTGTCTGTCCCCCTTGGGCACTGTCACCCCTGGACACTGTCCCCTGGTCACTGTCTGTCCCCCTTGGGCACTGTCACCCCTGGACACTGTCCCCTGGTCACTGTCTGTCCCCCTTGGGCACTGTCACCCCTGGACACTGTCCCCTGGTCACTGTCTGTCCCCCTTGGGCACTGTCACCCCTGGACACTGTCCCCTGGTCACTGTCTGTCCCCCTTGGGCAATGTCACCCCCAGGCACTGTTTGTCACCCCCAGTCACCCCAGTGCTCCACCTGTGTCACCAAACCGCGTCCCGGCCCCCTCGGGGGTCTCCCGTCTCCATCCCCCCCGTGCCGGGACCGGGATGAGGAGGGGGTCCCCACTTTGTACATTCCACCCCCCAATTTGGGGAGTCACAGGGCGAGCCTGAACCTGTGAAAAAAACCTGTAAAAACTGTGTCATAACACAAAAACCAGAAATTGTGACAGCGTGAAAGTGAGGGGATGATCCCGACTGAGTGAGCAAAGAGAAGAAGGAGGAGAGGTTTCATCACTGGTTGTGCCAGTAGAGGTTTAGTTGGATATTAGGGAAAAATTCTTCATGGAAAACGTTGTCAAGCACTGGCACAGGCTGTCCAGGGCGCCCATCCCACCCCAGAGACCCCATCTGGAGGAGGAGTCCCCATCCCTGGAGGGATTTAAGATCCCTGTGGATGTGGCACTTGGGGACGTGGGTTAGTGGTGGCCTTGGCACTGCTGGGGAATGGTTGCACTCGATGGTCTTGGGGGGTCTTTTCCAACCTGAATATTCCTGTTATTCCACGGTCCGTGTATCCTGACAGGCAGCTCCATTCCCGTGTCCAGCCTCAGAGCATCCCAAGCCCTGCTCCAAAGAGGATCAAGGGCAGGGGCTGAAAAATCTCCCCCTGGGCTGCAGAGCCCCTCTGCCACATCCATTTTCCCCCTGGCAATTAATGTACCAATAAATTTTACTCTCTTCACTTTATTTCCACCAGGCAGTTTACACCGATATATTTCCATTAATGTGTTTAAAAAAATGTGCCTGAAAATTGCTTAAAGCAGTGATTTCAGGGATATTTTGTGTGGAATTCAGCTCTGTGTGGATGTAAAATAAATGTGACAGCTGTGCTTTTATACAAGCCCCACATAAACCGTGGATCACAGCAGACAAAGGTCACACTTGACATTTATATGCAAGGTAATAAATGTGTATATATATCCATATAATAGACATAGAAAGACTAACCTTTTAAAAGGAATGGGCTTGTGTTTACCCCTGGATTGATGTTAGAGATCTTCATAATGAATATAGAAAATTTTGTGATGAATAGAAGAAATTGTTCCTTAATGTCAGAGAATTTCTCTCTGGGGACTGGTGGAAGGGGTTGGTTTGCCATAACAAACACCCTGTGCCGGACAGGACCGAAATAAATTCAGTGGTGGCCTTTTCAACAAGCAGGCCCTGGTAAGAAAGGCCAGAAGTGGTGGTGGCAGCTGAATTTTTAAGCAATTAATAGGTTACCTTGTTAAATAAAGGCCAAATAAACTCTCTGAATAACTTTACCATTTATTTTACTCATATAGGCCCATAAAATGATGAATATATTCCCTGGTAATTGAGAGCAGACAGTGAAAGAACATAAAATCTGTTGCATCTGAAAAGCAAAATTTTGTAGCTGAATCCATGGCCAATTCCAGGTGGAAAAGCCAGGAGAAACCTTCTCTTTTTAACAAGATAATTGGTAAAAATCTCTGCACTGAAATTTCCTCTTCTTTCTGCCCCTTCCACGAGTTTTCCTGCACACATGAGACTCCTGGCCTGGTTCTTTTCCCTGTGGAATAGTGTGGATCAGCACATCCAGTGTTTTATTCTGGTTGATAAGAACCTATAAATTTGCCTATAAAATAGATTGAAACCTTCAGACAAGGATTATGGGGAAAAACAATCTGCTCCTCTGTTTTGAGTCTCACCATGCTTTTGGCCCTTATATTAAACTCTTAATTTCACTGGTGATCCCAAATGGAATTCTTTAATTCCAGCTCCCATTTAAGTCTGAATACACCTCAGGAAAGGTGGAAGACCAGGCCAGCACAGGACTCAGTGAGTGCAGGCCTGCTTCAGGAACAAAAAGTTGGTTAATAATTTCACCTTTGAGAGAATTCCTGGAATCTTCAGCACTCCGTCTCAGGAATCTGAGAACTCCACAGGCTCTACCTAAGCTGCAGTGCCCTGAGGATTTCATTCTGAAGTGAAATATTTGGGCTTAATTTTTGGGAGATCTCCTGAAAGAGACCCACCAGATGGGATTTGGAAATCTGAAACACTTTGCACCAAATGAGCTTTGCTGCTGCAAGCAGAGAGTCAAGGACTGTTTTGACTTCCCAGGCTCGGTATTTATCCATTGCCAGCTCAACCTTACAAGTTGTGACTGGTGGTGGTTGTGATCCCCCGTGGTGATGTCCTGTGCCTGATATCCACAATAAAGGGGGTCCTTGGGAGGAAATGCTGAGCATTCTTTGCTCTGAAAGCTCCTGGACCCCCCAGCTTTGATAAGGACAAGAATTCCTTTGGCGGTGATAACACAGTGCAGAAAAATCCTTTTCTTTTCCCCCCAGCCTTTCCTTAAATCAAAATTTTCCCCTTAAATTTCCATTTAAATGGATCTTATATCCTAACAAGGTGCTCACTAGTCGTTCCAGCAAAATGGTGCAAAAACCTCTGGAGTTGCAGCTCATTTCCAGTGAGCCTCGGGATGAAAGATCTCAAACCTGCCCACACCCCACAGGCTCCGGGGCTCCTTTAAAATTCCATCTGCTCCAAGTGCGACAACGATTCCCACACGGTGGAAAAGAAATGACCCAATGTTTGCTGCCTACACCCAGACTGCCGCGGGATGACAGTGAAGGAAAGCTGTTTTTTACAGCTGGAGCTGGAAAGGGAGGTGAGGCTGGAGGCAGAGGCGGGATGTTCCAGACGGAAAAGCCGCACGGGAGGAATATTTGGCGTGAGGAGCACAGTGACCAAACTGCCTGGGAGGAAGGCTCTGATTAAATGGGTCAGGAATTACGTGGAACAAGGCTGAGGGCAGCTTTAACTCTATTTTGAAATTCCTGGAGAGCCACAAGGACCGTGTGAGGACAGCAGGTTCCACGCACAGAGGCAGTGACTGGATTGGGAAAAGCTGAATTTTGAGGAAATTTTTGCCCAGACTGTGCTTTAGTCTGGAGAGGAAGAGGGCACCGGGTCGGGGGTGGATCCAGGCCTGGGAAGGAGGAATTAAAAATAGCAGAATATAAGATCAGAGAACGCTTGGCGAAAGGAAAGGGAAAGAGAAAAGAAATGGGAAGTGGAAATGAGTCAGGAGGGAGGAAAGAGAGGACAAATGGGAAGAAGTCTGGGCTTATAAAGGAAGGGCAGGCTCTGAAATGGAAAAGGGGAATTAAGGAGAGTCTGTCTTAACAAAACAATGGCAAGAGGCTGTGCCAAAAACACGCTCATTCCTCCACTAGAAAATTTGGAATTGCAATTGTCATTTTTTTAATTTGCTGATTCAACTGCTCTAGGTGAGTTAATAAAAATAAAGGGGCAAGGGGAAAGAAAAATATTAAAGAAATGGAAAAGAAAAGCCTTTGACAGAGAGGGGAGAAAAGAAAGATAAGAGGAATATTGCAATTACAACATATCCCAGTCTGAGCATGAGTTGGGGAGCTTGAACAACAAAAACCTGGATGCACACCCCCTTCCACGCCAACACCCCACTTTTCAGGGGGATTAGCAGCTCTCCTGGAGTTTTAGCTCCAGCCCAGAATAAAAATGTTTGTTTTTCCATCCTTGGACTACAATAATAACGATTCTGGGCATTTGAACTCGTGTCTAGCAAAGCCTCCCCTCGCCCGCCTTCGCTGGGAGCCGCGAGCGCGGCCTTGGAACGCATTCCCTCGGTTTTCCCTGGCTCACACAAGCTCTGCCGTGTGCACTCCGGGAGGAGCGGGGCAGGGCCTGGCAAACAAACTTCCCTCGGCAGCACTTTGCTGGGAGCTGGGCTGGGATGTGCAGGAGCAAAGAGCGCTGCTGGAGCAGATGTTCCGCTCCTTCCACACCCGCGGCGTTTTCTCCAGCGCGGGATCTGCTCCACAGGGAGCAAACCAGAACTCCGGGCTGTGCCTTTGGAAAGCAGCACAATGGGAGAAGTCTGGAGGCCATGGGGAGAGAGGTTTTCCTCCCCTGCTCCTCTGCAGGTGCCCTCATCCCCATTCCACGGAATCTTAGAATCCCAGGGTGGTTTGGGTAGGAAGGGACCTCAAAACCCATCCAGTTCCACTCCGTGCCATTGGCAGGGACACCTTCCACTGGCCCAGGTTGTTCCAAGCCCCGTCCAACTGCTGTTTCTTTGCTGTTGAACCGCAGAAGGAAATCAACGCTGGCAGAAATGATTTAGGGTTATTAAACACCCACTAAACAAACAGGTGACACCGGCAGAGGCACAGGGTGGTACCAGCACCCGTGACCAGTTTTGTCTTCTGTATCACTAAAATTGATGTCATTTTAATGGAAGAAATTACACCAAGTTTGGAGATTTCCTTCTGGGTTCAGTAATGTGCCCAGGACTCTCTGTCCTCTCAGTGGTTTTCAGCCCCAGTTCAGTTCTGGCGGTTCCTCACAGCAAAAAAAAAAGAGATTTATTAAGAAGAAAATACAAGTGCTTGGCATCAGTATGGACAGGCTAGAATGGACTGGCAGGGGATGGAGATGCAGGTGGACACCACGTTTTGCTGTCTGTGCTTCTTTCTCCTAGCAGGACCCAGAACCCCCCGAGAACCCTGACTCCAAACCAGGAACTCCTGGCAAGGAACTTCTCCCATAAAATCCCACTGAACATCAGCCCCAAATCCACAAACCTGTTGGCACAAAGTCACCATAAAAACCAAACCAAAAGCCCTCCGCAGCCCACAACAAACACTGCTGGTGTTTATGGCTGCTGGAGGTGGCGAGGGCTGAAGTTCAGTGCTGGGGAACACCTGGTTTATGATTCCTTCACTCGTTGTGTGGCAGTGCCCGAGAGCAAACACTGCATGTCCTGACCTCGAGCTGCTCCCACACCTCCCTCTGCCCCATCCTGCAGGCTGGAAGCACAACAGGGGCTGTTTGGAAAAGGGAGTTAAACCTTGGCCCACCGAAGATCTTTCTGTGAGCAGGGAGGAAAAGCTGAGCTCGCCCTCATCCCTCTCCTGTGCAGGAGGGAGGGCTGGAGCTCCCACTTTGCCCCTGGATACCTGTAAATGGTAAAAACCTGGAGTAGGGAAGTTGCTCGTCACTTCTCTCAGCCCTAGTCTGGAGCTGCTGTCACCACCATGTGAGGAGAAGGCTGTGGAACACCTGCCTGGTCTCTCCCACACACCTTTCCCACCCTCTGCAAGGTCTTTCTGCTCCGTTTCTCCTCAATTTATTCCGCAAAGGCCCCGATAGGAATCAAACATCTCATTTCAGTCCCATTCCAAACACTGGCTGTGTTTACCCATAAATCTGTAACCCTTGCCCCAAGCCAAGAAGCAAACAAGAAAAAAAACCCAAATCCCAACAAGCTGAAGAACTCTGTGCCTCAAAAAAGTGTTGGGAATGGGCAGGTCCAAGCAGAGGCCTTGGGAAGCAACGTGGCACCTTCTGGGGCTTCTGCTCTGGAGCAGAACATTCAGCTGGGGAAAACAGGATCCCCTGTGGGATGGAGCCCATCCTGCCTCGATCCCTGGTGTTGCAGCATGTCCAGAGCACAGGGAAGATGCAGCAGCCGTGCCAGCAGTGGGATGGAGCAGGAGCAGGAGCAGAGTCACTCCCAGGTGGATACAGGGACACCAGGGCTGGGTCAGGTCTGCTTACCTGGAAATGTGCTCACAGTTCCAAGTAACTGGAGCCTCAGAAATCAAAATAAGCATCATTTAAACACACTAGGGCTGAGGATGCTCATCCTCGCTCTGGTAATGAAAGGAGAAAGCCAAAATAAGTTCATTTATAAATCAGAGTGAAGCTGTTTAACAAACCATCTCTGATGTGCTTTCCTGCTGCTCTGCATGAAGAGAACATTTCCAGGATACTGCAGAAACACCTGAATCCTGTGGTTTTATCCCAAAGAGGGGATTTCACTCCCTGAGGTGGGCAGGGGTTTGTTTCCCTGCATGGAATTCAGCTGTGAAAGGTCTTTGGAGAGCAGAACAGGCACCAGAGCCAATGTCTGGAGAACAGAGAGGAGGGGAAGGACAAAAAAAAAAAAAAAGGAAAAAAANNAAAAAAAAAAAGGAAAGAAAGCAAACAGAATAAATCTGAATTGTAACAAAATTACAGCCTGTATTGAAATCTCCACATTTGGAACTGATTTTTTTCCATCAGACAAAAGGCAGAGAGTTCAGTTGTTGAAACCCTGATCTCTTCTTTAACTTGTTCTGAAGGGCACATCCAGGGGAGCTGCAGGTGAGCCCTCAGCAGTGCAGGACTGATACCAGCTGAAATATTCCTGTGTCAGGTGTAATGTGATGCTCATCCCTTTGTTTGGGCTGTTTCCTTCCTGCTGGGCACCCGGAGCAGCTTTCCTGCCTTGTCACAGGTTCACTTGTTTTCCTGCCTGCTGCCCTTGTTTTAACTCCCCCATGTCACTTTTAGGAAGTGAAAACCCATTTCCCCTCACAAAGCCACCAAAATTTCCCTCAGCCCCGTGCCCAGAAGGTTTGATGTCCATCCCTGGCCGAGAGTGCTGGAAGCTGCAGCACCTTCGGGAAAAGCTGCCCGTGCTCCATGATCTGCCTGCTCCCTGTCCACATGGGACTTCAATTGTTTCACTCCAGTTCTCCATTGTCTCTCTTCAGAGCTCTATTTCTTTCCTATCTGGCATTTTCCTCCCTGTCCCCAAACAACCTCTTTACTTGCTCTCTCCTACAATAACCCCATTCCTCGTGATTGTTTCCAGTCCCTTTTTTTGTTTTATTTTTTATTTTTCACTTGATGGAGGCCTGGGGGCCCCTGCTCTGCGTTGGGGACTCCTCTTCCAGCCACAAAGGCGTTGGAGCTGGAGCACCATCCCCTTCCCATCGGATCGGTGTCCTCAGCACTGCAGAAAGGATTCGCCCCACTCCAACGAGCATTTTATATCTGATATATTTTATATCAGTGCAGAGCCATGAATCAGGTCTGAGATGCAAATAAGAAGCAGCCACATGGCAGGAGGCAGTCGGGAGCACTTCAGGCTAAAGAGGAGAAAAAAAAAACCCACCCAGCAAAAGGCAGAGATGCAGCTGTGAAGAATTCAAATATTGGCTCCTCCAGGAAACCTCCACGTTGTATCCATTACTGAAATCTACTTATTTGTTTGGGGCTAATCATCTCCAGTTTGAGATTGGCACTGATCTGGTTTCCCACCCTCAGAGGGAAGGTCCAAGCACTGATATTCCACATGAGGTGGTGGCACGAGGAGCATTTCTCAGCTGGCAGAGCAGATCTCTGTGAGACAACCTGCAAGTAGAATTATCGACGACACTTCAGGAGAGAAAGCAGAAAAAAACCCCAAACTGACCCCTTCCCACCTTCCCCATCTTCTCTTGCTATGAAAAATCCTCCTCGCTGCCTTCCCTGCTGCTGTGCCTGGTGCTGGAGGCTGCTGGGAGCAGGGAATTTGGGGAGCCCTTCCAAAGGCTCCACTCCAGGATCTGCTTTGCCATTCCCCTGCTCTGGAGAAGGGGCTGGTGGCTCCAGAGGCTGCAAATGGGACTGGAGCAGCTGCCAGCTGGGGTCACCCATGGGGATTGATGTGGGATTGTCCCTGATGCTCCAGTGGTGAATTTTCCAATCACCTGTGAGGAAAGCAGAAGGAATAAGGGGGGGTGGAAGCGGAGTATGGAGCTGTGACATTTCCTGGGATGTGCCTTGAAGCTGTCTCTGCAGGGCAGTGCTCCTGGTCACCACCCCTGGTGCTCGTCCTGAGCTGGTGGTGAGCTCAGGATGAACTTTCCAGCTGGAAAAGGTGGTGGAGACTGGCCTGGTGCTCCAGCACCAATCCCTGCCCCTCTGCTTCACTTACACACCGGGAATAAGTCGCTTCCCACTTCCCAGGGCACTCAGGGGTCCCGACCTGTTAAGGGTGAGATAATGGGTGAGATAAGCACAACAGGAGGAGGGCAGATTTGTTTTAGAGGTGTGGGAAGGGGGTGAGAGCTCCTGTGTGCCAGGAAGAGATTTGGGACCCCTGATCCCAGAGTTCCTCTGCCTTGGCGAGGGATGAGGCGGCCAAACCCCAGCAATGGCATTGCCCCGTTCCCACCTCCTAAGACAACGTGTTTGAACCATCTCGTGCAATAAAAAGCTTGGAATGACCCTCTTTGATCTTCCTAGTGCTCAACATTTCCACTGGAGCCAGGGGAAAGCCTCCAAACATGGAATATTTGTACCTGTGGATGGCCTCCTGTGACCCGGTCACCCCGGAGAGCCACCAAGTCCTTCCCCCAGTGACACGTGTCACCCCTGTTCCAGATGTTTCTCTAAAAACAAACACACATTTTGAGAGAACTACAGGACTCCTGTTTCATTAAAAAAATGAAGCAATGTGCTTTTCACTTCCCCTCTCTGCTGTTACTTCATCTTTTCTCCCCAAACAGCACCAGCAGCGTCCAGGGGCAGCGCGTGTGGGACATGAGCAGGGCTGGCCTTTTGTCACGGTGTCACTCAACGAGGTTTGTTAATCCCTGCTCTCATCAAAGGTTACGTGGCTTTAAAATCCTCCTTCTGATGGATGAAGTGCTGTCAGTGCCTCCTTAGGGGGCCCTGTCCCCTCTAACTTTGGGAGAGGGGACAGAAAACGCCTCCCCAGCCTCAGGGTCTTGCTCAGCATTGCCTTTTCACCGCTGCCCATGGTCATCCTATTTATGTATTTCTGTATAAAATCAAGCAAAATCAATCAATAAAAGTCTTTAAATATAGATCCCTCCATCCAAAAGGAGTCCAAACTGTGCTTGTGTGAGGTGGGATGGCAAAGGTGATGCTCTCCTGTGGTGTTGCTGCACTGAACTTAAGGAAAAGCCCCTGAAGATTAACATAAAATAGAAAGAAGCAAAAATATTTCCCAATTTACTGTTTTCTCAGACAGCCCCAAATCTCCTCCCTCTCGCTACAACCCCTGCAGTTTGTATTGACATCATCCTTGTAGTTTGGATAAAGAGCTGGTATTTTGTAGAAGTTTCAGTTTTCTAAGGAAAGCAGGGGCTGAAGCATTTACGTATATTATCCCGTAATTGAGTTACATTTGGGGTTGAAACTTCAGCTTAAACTTTTTGTTATCACTCTCCTTGGTTCGTGGGAGGGCAGTATTCTTCTGGTTGTGTTGTTTTGCTAGCTTTGATAGCTAATAAACCATATTTCTACTTTTCCCAACTTCCTTCTAAGAGTCACTTTACCCACGAATTGTGCCCTCGCTGAGTATGAAGTGTAAGAGCTGCCTCCTCCTCCAGCAGTCCTTGTTGGAGCACTGTTGTTTCAGAGGAACATCCAGTAGAAATAAACAGGGAAAAATCAAAATATACAGCTCTGCTGAGGGGTCAGTGCTGGTGGAGGAGGCCACGAGCTCGGGCACCTCACTGGAAACTGTGGAGGCTGATGAGATCCGTGCCTGAGTTTACATAAGCTCAGTGTAATATTGGATGTTTGCTGAGGTTGTTTCATCAGCAGAATTCCCACCATGGGAGAGAGTTACCATAATTAGACATTTAATTTCAATGAATCATTGGTGCCACTTTCTGTGGCTCTGGATGCTCCTGCTCAGCACTTCCCAGTGCTTCCAGTGTCCTCTGCTACGGGCAGATGCACCAGGGGCATTTGCTGACCCTCAGAACAACCTCAGATTCTATTGATTAATTTGAGTTTTAATTACAGTGGGAGCAAACTCTACCATCAGCTGCTGTGAGTGGCACAATTTGGATCTGAACAGGCTCCTGACAGATCCCAGGAGGATCTACCCCAGGAGATGAGGGTGTGCAGGACTGTCCCACAGGGCTTTGACATCCGTTCCTCAGCACCTCTGTTTCATTAGTTCACATCCTTGAGGGCTCTTTTTCCTCCCACAGGATATGATTAACCCTGACTGGAGTCATCACACTGCATCCCGAGAGGAAAATCCACCTGAGCTCAGCCTCTGCCCCCCTCCAGTCCTGCCCAGCCTGGGATTCCTTGTGCATGGCTCGGGAATCTTTTCTGGGACAGGTCTGGGCCACCTCAGCACTGGGGCTGGGCTGCCCTCGCCGAGGGGTCTCAGCCTTGCTCCAGGCTCTCCTCTGGAGCTGGGCACCACAAGCCCTTCCCCACAGCTCAGGATGCTGCTCCAGGTTTGTAGGGAAGCTGCTGCCCTGCCCTTCCCACCTGAGCACCGGGAAAGGGCGAGGAGGAACCCAAAGCAGCTCTGGAGTCCTGTGAACCTCTGGCACAGTGAGTCGGGGTGACAGAGGACGTGAGGAGCGTGGGAGGAGATGCTGCTGACAGGAGGCAGCGGCTCAAGGCCAGTTTGGGGGAACTTTACGTTCCATTTTCCTTGAAAATTCGTGGTGAAAGGGCAATGTAGCATTTTCCAGCCCTCGCTCACGTAAGCAGCTTCCTGCTGTGAGTAACGTGGGGAGGACAGGGCAGAGAGAAGGGGCTGTCTCAGGGTTACTCAGAAAGGAAATAAAGCCTCTGTGATCCTGGGGCAGATGCAATTCTAACAGTCCAGCCACAGGCTGCCTTTTGCAATAACTGCTCCCAAACCCAGCAGCTTCGAGTCGCCCTTTGCAGCCGCCTGGGCCGGTCGGACAAAACACCTGCAGGAACCTCCTGTCCTGTGTGGGGAGAGATTGCCACAGCAGGGACATGGTGACACTCTGCTTCTTGTCCTTGAACCCTCCAGGTGTTGCTGGGGGGCTCATGGGGCTGTGGGGAGCCTTAGAATTATAAAATACCCCAAGCTGGAAGGGACCCACAAGGATCAGGGTCCAGCTCCTGGCCCTGCACAGACACCCCGTCAATCCCACCCTGTGCATCCCTGGGAGTGATGTCCAAATCCTCCTGGAGCTCTGGCAGCCTCGGGGCCGTCCCCATTCCCTGGGGAGCCTGGGCAGTGCCCGACACCCTCTGGGGGAAGAACGTTTTCCTAAAATCCAGCCTGACCCTCCGCTGGCACAGCTCCATCCATTCCCTGGGGTCCTGCCCCTCTCACAGGGAGTGGAGACCAGAGCTGCTCCTCAGGAGGAGCTGCAGCTCCTGAGGACTCTCCCCTCAGCCCCCTCTTCTCCAGGCTGAACAACCCAAGTGTCCTCAGCCTTGATGAAATTAAACTCAAGCAGATCCCCAGGGAGTCGTGCTCCTCACAAATAAAGGGATTTTTACAGGCCAAACCCAAACCAAACTCTGTTTAGTCTTTGCCACCCCCAGCAGAGACCTGCAGCAGTGATCCTGAACTTGGAGTTTTTATTCATGATCAAAATCGTGGGGTTTTTCTACCTCCTTCTATCCCCAACCCAGTGAAGATCCATCAGGAATGTATTTATTGACCTAACAAAGGGCCCTTGCTTTGCTCCCGGAGCAGCCTGGTTTCCTCTGAAGTGTAAGAAACCACATTGACAGGAACAAAACGGGCACATTTCCCCCTCCAGTGAAGTCTGCAAATATTCCAAATAGCTGTTTGTACGTGTGGCCGCTCGCAGGGCTGGAATGAAGAGTTTGGGAGAAGCAGGGTTGAGTTCCCAACCTTGCTGATCCCAAGAGGGATCTGTAACCCCAAGTATCAGGCTGGGCTTTTCATCCTCAGGTTTGCTCTTAGGAATGTTTCTAAGACATTTTATTGCTTACTGAATGTTTCAAAGACATTTTAGTGCTGATGGTATTTTAAAATCTGATGGGCTTTCCTTCATTCTTTGCTTCTTAATTTTTGCCCCGGTAACCAGGTTGTACCCTGTAGGTGAAGGATAAAGGGCCTGGTGTTCTCCCTCCAGTCATGTGGGAGAAATCCCTCTCCTAACGTTAGACCACAGTGGAAATGGGGAAAAATATGCTAAATTAAGATTCAGCTTCAGAATTAACTCCTGATAAGGGACCCAGAGCTTCCCAGTGCACAGATCCCTGGGGAATCTAGGCAGTGGGAATGGATTGAGCTCCTCCAGCTCCAAAATTCGTGCCCAGGGATGTGGAGGGGCGGGGCAGGAGGCACCCTGCTCAGAGCAGGAATGAGAGGAAATCTCTCTTTATTGCCAGAGCTTGGTCTTTATTGCTCGTTAAACTGAAGGGCTGTTGGCTTCTCACATCCCACAGGAGTTTTATGGGAAAGCAGTTTATGGAATAAGGGTGGGCACATCCCATGGGCAGTTTCTGAACTTCCCAGCTGTGCTCGTGTGACAGCTCCCTTTCCTTTGGTGGGAGACAGGCAGGACCATTCCCTGCCCATATGGAAAACCAGTTTCTGGCTTTTCACCCACAGCTGTACTGGTTTGGTCAGAAATAACCCTCCCAGACCGAACTGTCCCGAGGTGATGCCCAAGGGCTGTACTCACCACCAGCTCCCAGGTCCACACTGGGACAGTCATCCTATGGAAAATCCACATTTTTTAGGCAAAGTCGAGCGTGCAGTTGGGGCCCAAGGCAGGAGGAGGACACTGGGTCCTGCCGCGGCTGGGTCCTTTCCAGCTGGAGCATCCATCCTGAAAAATAGGAAACACCAAACGGAAGGCAGAGAGGGAAACCCAAAGATTGTGAAATAAAACGCAGGCAGGGGTGGGAGGGGAGGAACGAGGGGTCAACAGCAGAGGAAACAGCTGAGAGGACAACGTGACAGGAGAGGAGCCGGGGCTGGACTAAATAAAAAGAGGAAACCTCGGCAGCCACAGGCGGCGGCTCCGGGAGTGGCTCAGCACTAGGGGACACCCTCGGACCAGAAACTGCAGCGGAAAAAAGCCCAGTTTCC
This sequence comes from Daphoenositta chrysoptera, assembly GCA_013397915.1. Classification (NCBI taxonomy): domain Eukaryota; kingdom Metazoa; phylum Chordata; class Aves; order Passeriformes; genus Daphoenositta; species Daphoenositta chrysoptera. The sequence continues at coordinate 687,248 of VZRO01005235.1, read as the reverse complement.
AGCCAAAACCCAACCCACTCACTTTCGTTTTCTGTGCGTCTCTGTCGCTGCACCAGGGTGACACTTGGTCCCCTCTTCCCAGCTCCTTTCACGCAGCACAGCCCCTAAAATCACCGCGATTCCTAACTTGCCCCATCCCGGTATCCATCCCTGTTTCTCTGCACAGCTTTCTCTCCAGGTTCCTATTCCTGAAACTTGTCCTGGATTTGCCGCCAGGGTGGCACTGCTCTGTGTCCCCAGGGCAAAGGCACTCGCAGGACATCGCCCGGCTGTCACCTGGAGCTGCTGAGGGTCCCTCCTCACCCCTCTGGGCTGGAGCTTTATAACCAAACACCGCCCTGCAGCTGCTTTGGGAAAAGCCGAGGAGAAAACATTCCCAGCAGGAACCTGTGGTTGTGATGTGCGACCACAAAAAAGAGACAAAAAATCCCCCTCACACCAAGAGCATCCCTGCCCTCCAAGTGTCTTCCAAGCATTTTCTGTCTGTAAATTCCAATTTATCCAGGTTCCAGCTGCTTTTTGTTGGGCTGCTCCACCTCTGCAAGGGCTACCAAGACCATCAGAAGTGTTTTGGCTCCAAAAGGTCCCCAGACAGCAGCTCCAGGTGGTGCCCTGAATCCAGGGAAGTTGGGCTACGGCAAAAGCCAGTTTGGCTGGAGCAAAATCACTCCCCCAACATCTCAGCAACATCTGTGCAGCTCTAAGTGTTTATTACAATACTATAAATTATTATTATTAAGCAAATATTACGCTCTGGTGCTGTGTGCAAATAAAATTTTATTGTAGGGAAGAAGAACCTGTAACAGAGACTTTATAACAAGCCGCAGACAACAGTAATTGTTAAAATTTCACTTGCAACGTTTCCATTTCATTTTCAGTAACGTTTTTTAAAACAGGCTTTCTTATTGCACAAAAAAAAGGAAAAAAAAAGCTGCCATTTCCTTTGCCATTACCATTGTCTCATTCAAATAAAAAAGGCAAAAGGTTAAAAAATACCTCTGGTATAGTAAAAATGCTTTGCAATATATACATATATATACAGATTTAGCTTTACTGTACAATATTTTAAACTTTGGGAATGGGCACATTATTCCTGCATATTCTGAAACTCTCTTTCCCATGAGGATTTTCATTTACAGTTGCACAATGCCTTTAAAGCCTGGAGACACAAGTGGAATACTCAATGCTGACCCTTGAAAATGAGTTTTAGCCAATTCTTCCGTATTTTTTCCCTGAAGAATTTTCAGTTCTGGCTTTGAACTCTTGGCTCTGCCCTCTGGGGGTTTATGGGGTCTCTAACTCTCCTCTACAGCAGCAGCTTTCAGCCCTCTGCCACTTTATCCTTCAAATGTAACAAAGGAATTTCAGATCTCCTTGGAAATTCATATCCATCATCTGTCCTGCAGGTGAATTTGGTTTTTTAAGTGCCTTTTGCTGCACCGGGGCTGCGGTGTAAAGAGTCAATTCACACTAATTATCTGTACAGAAATTTCTCCAGCAGATGCCTGTCCAAGCCAAACTCCTTTTGCTCACTGTTATTTTTCACTACTAAAACTGTTTTCTTTATTCAAGATAACATCGAGCAACTTCATAAATACCATATCCAAACACACTTGCTGTTCATTTATCAACTCCTTCTCCAGCTGAGAGCTTTAATCCTACAAGAATTTCTATTTCTGTTGGGATGTGTTGCACATCTCCGGCCCGGCTCTGCTCCAGCAGAGGCAGGAGTGCTACCTTCCTGCAGATCCCCTGGAAAAGTATGGGAATGTTTCCCTCCATCCAAGAGTTTGAAGTTTTTCTTTACAGAAGAAAAGTTTTTCTTTACAGAAGAAACACAGCCCAATGTTTTTTCAGCATCACATCTCATCCAGACTCAAGATTTTGGATCTCCAGCTCTTCCTAAAGATCTTTCCAAGGGCCTCGTGTTGCCTCTTTGCTGCCAGGTGTGGGTGGGGTGAACACTGGAACAGGATCAAACATCCTGGAGAGCTTTATTTTTATTTATTATTAATTTAACACCCTTGGCCAATAGCTGAGAAAGGCAAATCTGACTCTGAGCACACAGAGCTCCACTTTTACCTAAAACTTCCCCAAAGGCTGGAGTGATATTCTGAATCCTGCAGTCATCACTTCAGGACGAGTCCCACTGAAATAAGTTTCCCTCTTATCCTTATCCCTAACTTATCCTGCACAGTAGGATACTGCAATTTTACAACTGATCCCACAGATTTTTCTAGAAATTGGGAAAATACTGGCAAATCAGCTGCCCACCAAAGCATCTTGAGCTGCTCGGTGGGGGTGGGAGAGGGGCCCATCCAAATTTGCAGCCCAGGCACAGCCCTGGGAGCCTTAAACACTCACAATGATCGTAAAAACTGAAATCCAGAGGCAGCTGGGAGCAGGGCAGGAATTATCCCGGCCTCGCTGTGTAAATAACTTGGCAGCTATTTGAAGATCCAGTGAAAACTCTGCCCTCGTTGTTTGTCAGGAGCTCCCCGTGCACCACAAGCTTTGTTTACATTTCCCACTGGCTCGGAGAATTAACGCTCTTGGAGAGTTGTGAAATGAAGCAAATGCCCAAATACAGCCTTGGGAGGGGGTTTGGGAGGTCAGCAGCAGCTCCACAGTTTGCTGGTGGTGGCTGCTCTGTCCCACGTGGCTCTGGGGGTGCCAGGGGCTGCCCAGTCCCAGCAGTGGCTCTGCCACCAAGTACCAAAAACCAGGGACTGTCCACAGTTCTTTAACTGCAACAAAGGCTTGCAAGCCTCCATCCCATCTTCGGGAAGAGTTCTGAGATCCCCATCCCCCACCAGAGCTCTGAGGGGAAGGTTTAACCTCCTTACAAAGGGGCCACCGCTGCCCTTCCATTCTCCCTCTGGCTTTCTCCAAAGGGTTCCTCCTCCTTGTCCTTCACAGAGATCTTTTTCCTGAAGGCCTGCGACAAGCTGGAGGAAGACCCCTTCCTCAGCGTGGTGAGTCTCTGCCGGAAGTTGCCCCCGGAGAAGAAGTAGAGGAGGGGGTCGAAGCAGCAGTTGGCGGCTGCCAGGGGCAGGGTGACGACGACGGCTTTCTGCAGGAACACGGCGTCCCCGCAGCCGGGGCCGCGCAGGCGCAGCGCGTGCAGGTGCACCGTGCGCAGGACGTGGTACGGCGTGAAGCTCACCAGGAACGTGGCGGTGACGATGACGATCATCCACACGGCCTTGCGGCGGTTGGCCTCGTTCTTCCGCAGGGAGTTCCGCAGCAGCGTCCGGATGATCATGGTGTAGCAGATGGTGATGACGATGAAGGGGAAGATGAAGCCCACGAAGAGGGCGATGAAATCCAGGATCACCACCACTTTTGTCTTCTGGGAGTTCTCCGGCGGTTCGAAGCACTTGGTCTTGTTGCCGTGCTGGTAGGTCCCGTTCCGCAGGAAGGGCGCGCTCGTCAGGGTGACGAACACCCAGATGCCAACACACACGAACTTCGCCTTCTTCTCCGACACCAGGCTGATGTTGCGGACCGGGAAGACGATGGCGATGCAGCGGAAGAAGCTCATGGCCGTCATGAAGAAGATGCTGCAGTAGAGGTTGACGTAGAGCGCGTAGGACGAGAGGCGGCAGAGGAAGTCGCTGAAGAACCAGTGGCCCTTGTGCACGTAGTAGATGACGCGCAGGGGCAGGGTGAGCACGCACAGGAAGTCGGACACGGCCAGGTTGAGCATGTAGACCTGGAAGGCCGTTTTCTGGCGGTAGGTGCGGATCAGCACGTAGAGCACCACGCCGTTCCCAACAAAGCCCATGATGCTGATCATGGAGTAGAGCGTGGAGTAGACGCTGTTGCGGAAGTCGTCGATGGAGTGGTGGCACGACAGGTTGGGGGACAGCGCTGTCATGGTGCCCGGCTGAGGCACCAACTCCCTGGAGATGGTGTCAGGCCTGGGGGTGAAAAGTCAGGTGAGGTAAAGCAGCACAGGAGGATAAACATCCATGATGAAATAAGAGGAAAAACCTGTCATTTCTCTCAGGAGAGAGCTGGGAAGGGATGTGGATCTGATCCATCCCCTCTACATCCACCTTTCTTCACCTGGTACCAACAACCGGTTATGAGTGACAAGACNGGGATGTGGATCTGATCCATCCCCACTACATCCACCTTTCTTCACTGGTTATGAGTGACAAGATGTGGCAGAGTCATGGAATCACATCACAGGACCACGGAATCCTTACGGTTGGAGAAGACCCTTGAGATCATCAGGTCCAACCATCAAGCACCACCACCACGATCACCGCTAATCCACATCCTCAAGTGCCACATCCACATGTTTTGGGACGTACAATGGCACCAGCACCTCCCTGGGCAGCCTGTTCCAGGGCTTGCCCAGCCTTTTGGTGAAGGAATTTTTCCTAATATCCAATCTAAACTTCCCCTGGTGCAACTCAGGACATTAAATTACCAGAAAATCTCTTAACTCCTCACAAACTGAGGCAGCTACTCAGCAAAACAGCAAAGAGGGATAACAAAAGTGACAACAGCACTACGGAATTTAAAATAGGAGGAGCAGTCTTGGACCCTAATAACTGTTCAGCCCTGACTGTCCTCTTTTTTCCAATTAATTTTCAGTTTCTAATGGTTCAGAACCTCCCGTGCAGCCTGAGACCGTGAAAAAACAGTGAGACCAGAAGTGCAGGACAAGAGCCAGCTGAAACAACAGGACACCACAACAACAAAAGCAGAAGCTGGGTCAAGATCAGCCATGAGAACCTGCAACTGTACCAAGAAAATGCTCAAAATTGCTGTTAAATGTCTTTTCATCCATAAAAATAACTTGGCAGCATTAGAGTCGCTGTCTGTCCCCAGGATTTGCTGAAGTCAGAATTTAGAACCTCTCTGGGATGCTCAAGGCTTTCAAGTTTCAGTCAAATTTCAGCTATTTTGGTGTTTGTACTCTTTTAAAAGAGTCCTTTGTATATCTGCAATGCACAAACGACCTAAAGCTCAGCAGGTGTCAGCAAGGGGACTGTCACCACCCAAGGGTAGAGGGGGTGACCTTCACTAAAAATCCTCATCAGGCTGAACAAAGCCACCAGTCCATGCATCAAGGACCTTTTATCCTTTAATATATCATGGCCTGAAGTCCAGGAACCAGCCCACAATTTAAATGATGACTCGAGGTATTTGGCCAAAAGACAAGCAAGACTTGTTTTCGATTGTATTTCTAAACAGAACTTGAGTTTTGCAACCAAAAGGAAACCTGATGATCACAATCAAACTGCTCAAGTGTGAGAGAACATCACACCCAGAAACGCATCTGTAAAAACCAACAAGAATCCCACAAAACAGCATTTCCCAGCTGAGGGAAATCACGTTTACATTTGCATCATGAATTGAAGACAAACATCGCTTCTGCCACTTTGTTATTTGTACAGTCCCCGTTCACCGAACCATTTATTTATGTGCTGGTGAATTCAGCTCACTGGGAACGTGCACAAGTGAAAGGGAACCGCAATGGATAAGCAAAGGTTCCCAAAGGGAGCAAAACCCTAAACAACTGCTATTTTCCAAGTCTGATTCAGCACAGATAAATTTATAGTTTGTCATAGAATCCCAGACTGGTTTGTGATGGAAAGAACATTAAAGCTCATCCCATTCCACGCCCTGCCGTGACCTTCCACTATCCCAGTTTGCTCCAAGCCCCGTCCAACCCAGCCCTGGACACTGCCAGGGATGGGGCAGCCACAGCCTCTCTGGGCACCCTGTGCCAGTGTCTCAACGGGAAAAATTTCTTTCTAATATCCCATCTAATCCTGGCAGTGGGAAGCCATTCCCCCTTATCCTGTCCCTCCACGCCTTGTCCCAAGTCCCTCCCCAGCTCTCCTGGAGCCCCTTTAGGCACTGGAAGGGGCTCTGAGCTCTCCCTGGAGCCTTCTCTTCTCCAGGTGAGCACCCCCAGCTCTCCCAGCCTGGCTCCAGAGGAGAGCGGCTCCAGCCCTCGGAGCATCTCTGGCCACCAGCAGATTACACTTAATTTAATTTTACAGCCCAAAAGCCCAAAGTCGCTTCTGTCGCTCGCTCCAAGCACGAACGTGAAGCGTCCCCATCCCGAGGAACGCTCCGGGCGCTGCATTCCCCGTTTGGGGAGGGACGGGAATGCCCCAAAACACCCGACGCCCCTCAGAAGCCGCAGCTCCCCTGAGCGAGGGGACGGAGCGGGGGCACCGGGCGGGCACGGAGCGCTCGGCGCGGCGAGCGGCCGCTAATTAACGCCGCAGCTCATTAGCGGCGCGGCTGCGCTGCGGGACGGATTGAGCGGCTCAAACCGGGACACGGCACAACCGGGGGGCACCGAGGCCAAGCCCC